>JAJOOO010008578.1:0-11222 GCA_029582685.1 Solanum piurae | reverse complement strand
TGTTATGATTCTCTTTATGATGAATTTGGAAAAGTTATAAACTTTTCTGGTATTTGCAGGGTAGAAATGTTGGAATTCACATGACCCTGTTGCTGATAATATTATCTCATAATTCATCATGTATTTATAAGTGGATGTTATATAACATACTGTATCCAAATACCTGGACATTATTTGCCATGGCTCGTTTTTCCATTTCATATCATTATTCTCTAAGAGAAGTATGACTTCTCTTTTTTCATTTAAGTCAAACACTTCGGTGTTCTCTTCCTCTGTAAGAGCCGATGAATATGATGGGGGACTCTTGTCAGTTCCTTTTTTGGATTTCATGAAATTCATAAATTCTTTATACATTGGATGGCTTGTATCAATACTACTGCTAGCAATATTGCTAGAAACAAGTTGTCTATCTCCATGCTGAGCTAGGATATGACCTTCTCTTGCTGGATTAATTCTTCCTCTACCCCTTCTGGAGGGAGGGGGCCATGTTGTAAGCATGTTGTCGTTTATTTTTAACTTTAATTTAATATGATGTGACAATTCAAGATAGGACAAGAGACAAGGGACCGAAGAACATGTACAGCATGTTTCGCCATTGATGATTGTCATCTTTCACGTAGGGATGTCAATGTGGTCATTGTGGTGGGTGGATGCGGGGTGGGTTGAAGTGGGATTTTTAAAATTTAATATGAGACGGGGTGGGTTATGGGTATATGCGATTATGTGAATTCAAACTTAATTTTAACTTTTTACATGTTATAAGAGTGATAGAGCATTATTTATTAAGATAATTTCATTAAAGCTATTAAAATATTCAAGATAATAAATGAAAATGGTTCAATAAAAAATAATACAATTTCATACATGTTTCCCAATTGGCATCTAAAAAATAAAATTTTAAGTTATTATCCTATTAAATTAATACAACTTAATGAAAAAATGAATTTATTTTTATGAATTTTATTTTTAGTATCAAATATAACTAGAAAAGGAAATTATTAAAAAAGTTATGCAGGGCGGGTCTAGGCGGGGCGGGATGAGGCGGGTTGAAAATTAAAAGAGTTGTTCTGCAGGGCGGACGGGGCGGATTAAAAATTTTGCGGGTTAAGCTCAACCCACACCGGTCCCGCCATACACCGCCCCATTGCCATCCCTACTTTTCCGTATATTATAAGTATATAATTTACATAAAAGAGCTAATTACATTAATTTTAAAAACAAAACTTACAAAATCACTTGAAATTTATGAATTTCAAATACATTATTAGACTTCAAGATATATCAGTACATGATCCGCATACATAGAGGAGGGATGTATCAGAGAGGGAAAGATATATATTAGAGAGGGGATAAAGATGTATAAGACATCCGGATACATTGTAGAGGGATGTATCCAAGAGGGATGATATAGAGATATATCGGACATCCAAATACAAACTTTCATAGAGATGCTATGGAGCAGGTTTGTATGATTCAGTATAAACTGTTGGCAACCCAGAGTTAACATAAGAGTTATGCAGACCAAAGAATTTGAGCTATGGCGTTTATGAAGGGTGATCATGTTTGACTCCAAGTATCACCCATGAAGGGTGTGATGAAGTTCGGAAAGAAGGGCAAAGTACTTAGCCCTACAGTCATTGGACCTTTGACATTTTGAGTCGAATGGGAGAGGTGACCTATAAGTTGGCCTTGCCACCTAGTTTATCAACATTTCATCTTGTTTTCCATGTCATCATGCTTCAGAAGTATATTCCGAATGAGTCTCATGTGCTTGCACTCGATTCAGTGGAGCTGGGTCTAGACTTGATATTCGAGGAGGAGCTTATAGCCATTTTAGATAGGCAGGTTCGGAAACTTAGAACCAAATAGAAATATTTATATTTGATTGGACTAAAGAAATATTTGGAGCGTAAGTTAATTACATGTTAGTATGAATACTTTATCGAAAAAATCTGAGGTTTATTCATTTGGTTTGATTTAAAAAATTTAAAGTTCGATACAAATGGTTTGGTTTGGTATTTGAAGAACCCAAACCAACCCGAAAAACCTGAGGTTGAAAAATCTGAGTTTTATAAATTTGACACAAATAGTTTGACAAATATTTGAAAAGCCAGAACCAATCCGGTCATGTACACCTCTAATTTTTAATATTATTTTTTTTGTGAAAATAAAATCATAAAATTTATTAAGTGTGTTTTTGTCACTTATCTCGATATTTTACTAGCTTCACCTTTGAACCACCGAAAAAATATTTGGTATTTTTCTTGACAGTAGCAGATAATGATTTAAGGTAATGTTTAATGTGGTTGGCATTTGTTTTCAGCAAGTGTTAGAGAACTTCAAGTTTTCAAACTAAATTTTCAGATAATAAAACAACTTAGGCGTTTCTAATTTTTGTAAACATATTTTAACTATAAAGATTAGTTAAATTAATTCTCATAAAACGAAGGTTGACAAGTAAAAGAATTTCTCACTATCCATTCGTAATATTTAACTAGTGTCTAGTGACATGCTATTAGGAGCGGAGCTAGGAAGGGCATAGGGATTCATTTAAATTAACTTTTTGATGGAAAATTGTAGTGACCTGAACCGTCATTAATTAGGAAGTAAAAAACCTCAGGAAAACTGGGGCCCTCAGCCCGCCAGAGCGGGCTAGATGCCGCTAGGGCGGCGGCGCTCTAGTGGGATAAGTGATCGCCAGAGTGGAATGGGCGAGACAGAATGTAAATAACGCGAAGTCTGATTTTCTCCTTTATCCAAAAATACCAAAAGAGGCGAGGATCACCCAAGAAACCCCCAAAAGGCTGCTCTACGCTTGAGAAGGGATGATAAAGAGATTTCTAGCATAAGGAGGTCGATAGATTGCAGATTTTCAGTCAAGATTCACCGTTCCGTCGTCTGAAAACTAGATTCCGAACTCAAATCCCTCTGCGAATGTTTGGCGCCCAAGTAGGCTAGATTTGTTAATCGAGTATTTATAAATCCGTTGTTCACTGCGTAGTATATTGGAATTTGATGATAGAATCCATAGGTAAGCTTTCGTGCACCGAATCGAGATGTTATACTTGTATCCTAGGTGTTACATCAGATGTATACCGTTGGAGGAAGCCTTAGGCGGTGAACTAGGGTTTGGTGATGGTTAATTTTCTATTTGTGTGATGTATGTCGCTAATTTGCGATATTGTATGCATATGTGTATGCTATGAATGAAAATGTGGAAACGAACCTAATGGTGATTACGAACAATGCATGCCATGAACTTGTGTACTTGACTAAATGATTTGGGTATTGTACATTATGGATGTGATTGTGATTGTGGTTGTACTAACTGGGATCAGATGTCATGAACCGACATATATATTGGAATGGGTGTCACGTTCCCACACACTAACTGGGATTGGATGTCCCGTACCGACATATATATTGAAAAGGGTGTCATGTTCCGACACACTAACTTGGATCGGATGTCACGTACAGACATAAATATTGGAACGGGTGTCACAATCCGACACACTAACTTGGATCGGGTGTCACGATCCGTCACACTAACAATTTGGGTATGGGTTCCATGAGAAAACCATTGACGTGTTATATATATGCGTAACGATCCTGAAATGATATCTGGATTATGTATTATATATAGATATATGTGTGGGGTGCGGTGTTGTAAGGTAATTGGATATATCTGTTGTAAGGTAATTGGATATATCTGTTGTATAAGGAATTGTGAATGGTTAGGCCCAAATCAGAATGTGATGTGATAAGTGGAGACCAAGGGTCTAGGTGTCAATATGTGTACCTTAGAGAGGTGGTAGTGTGTATTGGTCTGGCGGATCGGGGTGGCTTTACGTCGTAAATGTCGAATAGTAAGTATTACCCGGATAGGGGGTTAGTATCGAATCAGTTAATAGGCTTGATAGAAAGTACTTTGGAGTCAAGAGTTGAGTGGTGATGTGGAAGTCGTAAGGGTGTGTCGTGAGTGGTTGGCCGGGGTGGTAGTAGTTATATTCTAGATATTTAAATGCAATATATCACCAACAAAAATTATGGTGGAGTGGTAAGTAGTTCTTCATTCTTAATCAAATGTCTCGGGTTTGAGTCCCCTTGGGTACAACAAGAAAACAAAATCTTTGACTTTCAAAGATGCCTATTTTCAAAATCTTTGACATTCAAAGATGCTAAGAGGAAAAATATCTATGATAACTTAACATAGGGGAGGAGATTACAATGTGGGAAATCGAATTTCACCAACAAAGTGAAAGTTTAGATAGTCAACCGACTAAGTTATTAAAATTTCCAATATATATATATCCTATTCGGACATAAATCATACAAATTAGTTGTAGTACAAGATATATGTGAGGTCCAATATAGAAATCATGTTTTCATCCAAAAAAGGAAGTGGAAACTACGTATAATTCTTCCAAAGAATGACTAATTAAGAGAAAAATGTTCACATGTCTTTCAAGCCCAATCACTACTAAATAATCGTATTCCCTCAATAAACAGAATTTTAACTACTAGACTAAATATTGATAGACTCTATTTGATATCTATCGATTGATGGACATCTATCGTGAGATTATCAATTAAGTCCTCAAGAAAAAGTACCAAAGTCTCTCAATGCATAAAAAATATTATTTTCGTTTCAAATATGGGAAGTGCATTATAATAATTTAGATGTATAAATGTTCTAAAGATTAATAATTTAAAAATATAAATGGAGTCTCTCGATCTCTCTAAATATTCCAGAATTGAATTTCTCTAGATACAGAGAGACAATTATCCTTTTATTAAAAGATTTGAATTTAAATTAAATAAATTGATATTATTAACTTATTAATACTAACGGTATATAAAATCTAAACTCAAAAAGTAAGGGTGCAAAACTACAAACTTATAAATGTACAATGATGCCAACAACTTAAATCTGAAATATGTGAAATTTATGAAAAAATTAATTAAAAAATTACATGAGTTGTCGAACATATGCTCTCCTAGCTTTCCCTGGGATCACAAAACACTATTCTATTAGGTCACGAACTCGTGCCCCATTCTCTCTGACTGAGGCACTAGATCTTCTATCTATTCGATTGACCCTAAAGCTATCCTTCCCCTCCATTTCGTCAAATGCACATCTATCTAGATGAGAGACATGTGTCATATTTAAATTTTTAAGGTTAAGATTATACTACATTAACAAATATATAACCATAGTTAAGTCAATCAATTTTAAAAATCAAAAATCAAAAAATAAGATTGCAAAATTACAAAGTTATAAATGCATAAAATGCCAATAACTTAAATCTGAAATATGTGAATTTTTATTTTTTTTAAATCTAGAAAAGGTTGCATGAGTTGTCAAACATATGCTATATAATTTCTTTGAAGTAAAAAAAAATATATGCTATATAATTGATTGTTTTTTAAATTTCCTCAAAAACCTATTATTTTTCAGCAAGGTGGTCCTAAAAGATTCCTTAAATGATATTTTGACAAAGGTAACATAAGGGACAAATCTGATTGGGAGCTCTATAGTGACTCTGCTGGCTCAATGTTAAGATATTATTTTTTTCCATTTGTTTTTATTTATCCAACTGATATTGTAGCGTTCAATCATTTTTATTTATTCATAAAAGAGTTTGAAATATATTCGAACTTTGACCGAAATTGATGTAGCAATTCCAAACTTTAGGTCGGACCTATTATCCTCCTACACTATTTAATGGTGTATTTTAAAGATATATAGGTGCCTACGTAGACATCATAAATATTGCATCAATATAAACAGTAATTTGACACTTATATATCTTTAAAACACACTATTAAATAGTGCGGGGTAATAGGTCTTGCTCAAAGTTTGAAATTGTTACAATAATTTCGATCAAAATTTGAATATATTTCATACCTTTTGCCCATTATTCATTTTATACTTAGCATGATTCTTAAGAGATAATAATAATGATGGGAGATATAAAGGTAATACCAAAACTCATATTAATGGAGTAATATATAGAAAATGATTTAGAACATAAATAATTAATTGTTTTTGTCTTAATATATAAAATGTGACAAGTGAAAACTATAGTTTTGAAATATTAGACAAGCTAATAAAAGTGAAGTGAGGGAATAGATTCCACCATTCCGCATTAAATCTTGTTTTACTGTTCACATGCATGAGATGTCTTATTTTCTAGAGTTTTGTATTATCACCAAATGAAATGATAGCAAAAGAAGGGGACATAGATATTTTTGCGACAATTAATTTATAAAAAGATTACACATAAATTAAGATAAAGAGAATACGTGAGAGATTCGAACAAACATTAATGATAATTTAACCCTCAAGAAATTCAATGGCCACACTTTGGATGGAGATCACATCTCCACCCTTTTTAGGAACCACAGTTACCGTAATGATATTATCGTCTTCAAGTCCAATGTCCTCTAAAAGTTCGGTAATGTCTAGCTGAAACGTCTCACCATAATCCATTTTCTTATTATGTGCATGAACATGGGGCAAGGTGACATAGCTCCCCGCAAACTCCACCTTATCAAGTTCATTTGTATTCACGTTCTCATCGTCGTTCAGGAACACATCAAAACTTATATATTTGCTAGTATCATACCTTAAACCCTTGAATATTAGCACCTCTTCTTTTTCGTCTTTATCCTTTTGACTCCTTGACGTATTCGGCCTATTGATGGAAAAAGAAATGGGTTTGTTGAGGTTAGCAATTGGGAATACTTTGTTTGCTGGCTTGATGTTTGTTACATCCACTTTTCCTTTTCTGCCCTTTCTTGTTGGCCTACAGTTGATCCATGGGATGTCTGCTGGCGCATAATCATAACCCATCTTCTTCGTATCCAAACAGTCTCCCACTCTCACACGGTAAGGCCTTCCGTGTTCATCGTAGAAAAAGAATTCGGAGTTCAACCAATCTGTGTCTGTGATATCCCTTTTTTTTCCGCCTAATCCTTTCCATATATTCCACATACGGTCCACATTGGCGTGGTGGCTATAGAAAACCGGGTCTAAAGCGGCTGAGTAGAAATTACCCATATCCTCACCGAATGACTTCTTACCATTATCCAAAATCGTATCTTCCACGGTACCAGCCCAAATGTGGACCGGGGTATGAGGGATTTTCTCAATAGTTCCCGAACTTTGCTCATCAGTAATCCCAAGAACGTAACGAGCACCGAAGAATTGCAAAGGGCATGCAGCATTAGTTATCATTGAACGGTACATAAGAGTTAAGTTGTTAGTCACCGTCTTTTTAACATCAGTATTACTAGAAGAATTAAAATCGATTATGGTTCCATTACGGACGTGTGGATTACGTCTTGCATCATAAAGGTAAGTATTTTCACGATCGAACATGGGAGGTAAACTCATACCCTTTGGATGGTCCCAATTCCAATATGGTAAAGCGAAAGTTGGATCATCAATGAGTTTTCCCAATATTCTCTCGTAGAAGTACAAGTACCATCTATGAAACGGAAAGAAAAGCCAATTGAAATGAACTTGTAAAACATCATCACCAAATTTGTAAGCACCGTTGCAATAAGCACAATGGATATTGGCTTGTTGCGTGAATGAAAGAGGGTCATTTTGGTCTAGTTCCTTCATTCTTTTAGTTGCCAATTGGTACTTTGCAATATATTCCTCAGTCACGTCTTGAGCAACGGGACGTTGTTTACGAAACTTAGATATGGGAGGAAACTTGTAATATGGAATGTTGTTCCAGTCATCTGGTGTAGGAGGGCAACAAGGATATCCTACTTCTTCTGTACTCCTCGATATCGTGGCTTTACCACACGATTTGAGATTAGGTGCCGGTATAGGAGAAGCAGAGGCTAATGGTGCAAGATTGGAAGCACCATAAAGCCCTCCTAAACCAAGAAGCACATTTCTCCTTGCAACGTTTTTGTCATGCTCATCATCATTGTTGGCATTATTATTGCATGAGACATGGAAACTTTGGCTACGCCTTCTCTGCCGAGAAGGTTTTGCAAAGAAAGACGAGGGTGTAGTAATAATGAGAGTTTTACTACTCTGCTCACCAAGACTTAAACACATAGAATTAATGGAACAAGAAGAAGCCATTATTGAGATGAGTGATAATTGTTCTCATTCCTATCATCTATAAATATAGCCTAATAGAAGTGAGTAAAATAATCATAAAGTTACATAAAAACAAAAAACAAAAATTTGTAACCGCTAAAGAACAAGCATGTGATATTTAGATAGAATCAATTTATCCGTACGGACGCGATAAAGAACAGTGATTTCAATAAGTTTGAGATATTCAAGATAGTATCTATATTGTGTATGGATGATAAAAAAAAACAGTCATCTATCCAGTAAGCTTGAGATATTCAAGATAGAATCTATCTATATTGTGAGCGGATGATTAAAAAAAAACAGTCATCAGTCCATTTGAGATATTCATGATAGAATTTATCTATAATGTTATTTGAATGATAAAAAAAACACTCATTTGTCCGGAGTTATTCAAAATAAAATTTATCTTTATTTTGTTTTCTTTTACAAATCAGGTTTAATCATATGATATCAGATTATATTCCATCCAACTTTAGTGTAAGATTTGTGCTTAAACTAAGCAACCTAAGAATAACATGGTGAATTATTGGAGTAAATCCATACTAATTTTTATGAGACTTGAAACAAACATGATTAGAGGTGCCAAATACATTTATAGATGATTTCTCTAGATATAGAAAAGCAGATCTTTTTAAGAAATAAATATAAAGCTTTGATATATTTCCTTAATAATGGAAAAATAACTTTCTTAAAGTAGGAACAATAAGTTTTATGAGTAACATCGTATGTTTATTGTATCCTCCCCAGTCACTCAACCTCTTGACCGCCGCCACCCCACTGCCTACCCCTTCTACTCTATAGTGTTTTATTAAACTACATATAAATATTCTTTAGATAACATTTTTTGTTTAATAACTTACCAAACACAGAAAATAAATAAGAAACCAATTTGTTCTCCGGCAAAAAATTTAGCATTCTTTGTTTATGTATATATTTATTGCCGCTGAAAGTTGCTTTTGTTGTAGTGCCAAAAATATGTGATTTAAAAAATAAAATAAAAATACAATTTTTGGAGAAGAAAAAATATTTATTATGGAGAATAATAAATTAAGATTTATGGGTATTTTGTTTTGTTATAAGTAAATTAGTGATTATACCTTGTAATTATAGATTAACTAAGGGCAATGATGAATCAAATTAAATAGATTGAAAATATTTTTAACCTTTCTTCGTTTTAATTAAAAATAATAGTTTTCCACGTTTTTGTTGTGGCAAAGAAAAAGACAAGTTCATAGTTGTCTTTTTCTAAGAAATCCATACTAATTTTTATGAGGCTTGAAATTCATAGTGCACTCTTGTGGACACTATTATTATCATAGATTTATCCACCTTAGGCTTTGTTTTAGTATTATTTTTTTAAAATAATTATTGATTGCATTGAACAATTAGATAACACATTTGAAGAAATTCTTTTGCTCTTTCCTACTATGAATCTACCAAATATTTTTTGAATGATACGTTTTAGCTCAATTTTTTTTATGTGAACAGGAGAACATAAAAAGTAATGAATTAATACACTCAATTAGCTGCAGTGTAATAGTTTGCTCTCATAAAAACTATAAAATTAAATTATTCCCCTAGAACAATACCAAATACTCGTTACTCAGATGTGAAGCTAGTAAAACGTTGACTTTAGGACCTCAAATATTGAGGCCTCAAAAAAAAATTATAATAAATTTATGATTTTATTTTCACCTAAAACAAAATTGAAGATCATAATAAAAAAGGTTCAAATTAGATAAGTATTAAAAAGACACAAAGAAAAACTATCTATGTTTTATCAAAAATATTTTAGAACTTGTATTAAATAACTTAAATTATCATATTAATAAGTAAAGTTCTTACAATAATATCCAAGGTAATGTATTACAAATACATGGCTAATATTTTATTAAGTAGGATTATTATTTAATTTTATATCTCTATATGAGGTTAAATATAAGCCTTAATCTAAAAATACTACATTAAAAGCAACGAGTATATATAAAAATAAAAAATATAATTCTTAATTTATTTATTTTGTGTATTTATATATACTTAAGACTTCTTATTATAATTTTATTTTATGCCACTAATTTTATTGAGATACTTAATTATTTTAATTTCCAAATAATAGTCTTGACAATATGAATAAAAATATGATATTCTTGATGATTAATTTAGGTATATGAGTGTTTCTAGCTTTATACCGAGATACAATTAAGTGCGTGAGAACTAGTTTAGAAACAATGTGTAACCGCTAAAGAACAAAAATGTGATATTTAGATAAAATCAATCTATCTGTATTATATGTATGGACGCGATAAAGAACAGTGATTTCAATAAGTTTGAGATATTCAAGATAAAATATATTTATATTGTTTACGGATGATAAAAAAAACAGTCATCTATCTAGTAAGCTTGAGATATTCAAGATAGAATCTATCTATATTGTGAGCGGATGATTAAAAAAAAACAGTCATCAGTCCATTTGAGATATTCATGATAGAATTTATCTATAATGTTATATGAATGATAAAAAAACATTCATTTGTCCGGAGTTATTCAAAATAAAATTTATCTTTATTTTTTTTTCTTTTACAAATTAGGATTAATCATATGATATCAGATTATATTTCATCCAACTTTAGTGTAAAATTTGTGCTTAAACTAAGCAACCTAAGAATAACATGGTGAATTATTGGAGTAAATCCATACTAATTTTTATGAGACTTCAAACAAACATGATTAGAGGTGCCAAATACATTTATAGATGATTTCTAAAGATATACAAAAGTAGATTCTTTTAAGAAATAAATATAAAGCTTTGATATATTTCCTTAATAATGGAAAACTAACCTTCTTAAAGTAGGAAAAATAATTTTTATAAGTAACATTGTATGTTTATTGTATCCTCCCCACTCACTCAACCTCTTGACCGCCGCCACCCCACTGCCTACCCCTTCTACTATATAGTGTTTTATTAAATTACATATAAATACTCTTTAGATAATATTTTTTGCTTAATTACTTATCAAACACAGAAAATAAATAAGAAACCAACTTGTTCTCCGGCAAAAAATTTAGCATTCTTTGTTAATGTATACATTTATTT
>JAJOOO010008577.1:0-53434 GCA_029582685.1 Solanum piurae | reverse complement strand
TTTTTACCCTTAATGAAATGATTTACAACCACACAAATTTCTATCATTCATTTTGGACCACAAGTTTTAAAAGTCTTTCCATTTTTCTTAAAGTTTGTACCAAATCAAAGTACATCATATAAAATGGGACGGAGGGAGTATGTTGTAGTTGGTTGCTTACATTCGTAGTTTGGAATTGGCCGTGTGATCCTACCATTACAATGTGGTTGTGTGCTGATAGTAGACTTGCTATTTTCTTGTGGAGTACAGAACATATTCAGGCAGCTGATACGAGAACTCAGTTAAGGGACGCGTGACTTCAAATCCAAGGGTGAGCTACTCTTCATGTCTGTCATGGGTTCCTCTACATCTTCTTTTCCATCTTTACGGATACAGACTTTAGATTATTAGTTTGTGTTTCCTAACTTTTAAGGTTGCATCCCCATTATTGAATAATTAGAGTTTTAGTACTTTGACTTTCAGTTTCTAGGGGTTAATTTCCGCAAATGTTTTGACTATTGATTGAGTTTATGGGAACTCGATCCTTTATCAAATTTTAAGTTGCTCTTAGTTGTTTTCTTTCATTTTGGTTTCCACAACTTTTCTTTATGGGTTAGTAGTTGGTTCTCCCACTAGATGGTTAGTGTGGTGTCACTCACGATGGTCTGAATCGTGACAACAATTGAGAACTTAATAGAATTGATGAGTCGTTTACCACCCTGGAACATGCATATCAACTAGATTTGAATTCGTAACAATAAATTGTCTCTGATATAATCTCAATCCTTCCTTTAGATATTGCTAATGTAGATAATAACAGAATCTCAATTTGGTGAACTTGATTAGATAACAAGTTCTAGTTTAATTTAGTGAATAATTAATCACAAGTCTTTATGTGTGTATTTGGGAGCAACAGTAAACATTACTAGTTAGCTCACATATATATGTTCTTATAGTCCTAAGAAGAGGTCTTACACATAAAGTACTTGATCTCTTGCAAAACCATATTTGCAACTTGTGAGAAAGGGTCATTTGTGAAAAACCCATGTTGCATTTCTTCAAACTCAAAATAGTGAACATCCTTGTTTAGCTCTTTCATCTTGTTTGCATAATCTTCAACTCTATCTTTGAGAAGTTCATTTCCTCCCACAATTACCAATAGTGGATCAAGCTTCTTGGGCTCGAGTTTTGGGCTTAATGGACCAAATGGGTTAGCCAATGGGTGATCTGCAGTTGCTCCAATTGGAAGTGATAACCTCCAAAATCTGACCAATAAAGTACATAATAATTAATTAGTCGAGTATCATGCATAGTTACAATCTAATCAATTAGTGAGTGGACTAGCTAGAGGTGTTAATGCAATGATTTATTCCATCGTTACTAAAATATCCACAGTAAAGGCGTAAGAGTTTATATTTTTATTTTTTTCAATATAAATTTGAGCCTGAGATAGCAATTACTTTATTTATTATAGCTCCTCAAACCTTTCGACTAAGATTTGAACTATCCTATTTGTGTCATAGAACTCAAATTCAATGAAATTGAATTGAAAGCGCATCCTTACCGATTGAATTTCGATATAAGTTTTTACTAGAATCAATTTCAAACAAGCACCCCTCCTAGATTATAAAGAGCTACGTGCAGAAAAATTTATCAAATTAAATGTTTTCAACTCTTCTTTTTTACACTATCGACCATTTATTTAATCCGAGTCCAAAGTAAAATATTATAATTATTTACTAAAAGGTCTTAGTGATCAAAAGTTGTTGTAGGTGAGGTCTGTTGTTGTAACAACGCAAAAAATCCTAAGCCCAGATCAGACCTTGGAAAACGGAAAGAACTGAAAGTTGCAAAAAAAGGGGTTTGAACGAACCGTAAAAGGAACCATGAGCCGTGAAGAGATTCGTGGAGTTGAACTCAGAAATTGGAAATTTCGGAGGTGAGTTTCATTGGTGGGTTCACAGACTATGAAAGTTTTCACGAGCCATATACTGGTCCATCAACCAAGCCCCAGAACTCAAGAATCTTTCCTTCACGGACACTTGTACTGCCCGTATAAGCCTCCGTAGAAGTCGACCTTCAGGAGCCCAGATCTCCTCTGCTTTCACGGACACCTTCATGGATCATGAAGTGGTGTACGGTACATGGAAGGCAGTCGTAGAAGGCTTCCATCAATTTTTAAGTTAGGTTTATTTTAGTCTTTTTCAACTCTTTTAATTCTTATACTATGTCGCTTTGACCTATTCTAAGTGGGACTAAGTGGTTCCTAAAGATCCTAACTTCCTCATTCCCTCGTAATTTTCCCCAAATTAGATTTCTTCTCTCTCAAGCCTCCTCTCAAACAAGAACTAAGGTTTCAAGCTTTAAGTCTTCATTCCCAGAAGGTAATACATAAACATGACCCTTAATTTGGCATCAACTGCGAAACTATGACCTTTAACTTTGGGTGTGCACAAGTAGGCACTTAAACTTGTATAGAATTGAAAAAATAGAAACATTAGTCCTACATGGCACCTTACAGGAAAATTTTGTGTCCTATGTGGCGTCCTACATATATTATGTCATGTAGGACACGTGTGTTTACTTGTTCAATTTTATACAAGTTTAAGTGTCTACTTATCCACACTCAAAGTTGGAGGGGATAGTTGTCCGTTGAAGTCAAGTTAAGAGTCATGTTTATGTATTATGTCTTCCCAGAATAAAGTCAAGATTTCTCCTCCAGGTATGTGGGAATTTCATCAATAGGTATCCCTTCACTCATTTAGTCCCAAATAAACCTTAGAATTTCAAGTTTATGATTCTTACAAGTTAGAATTTTCCATGATCTTCATGAGTTTTTAATACAAATCATTTTTCTTCATGATCAACTCATAATTACATGTTTTACCCATGAATTTCCATGATTTCAAGTATAATTTGGTGTTTTCAATGATAATTTCATGAACTATAGCATGGAAGTATTTTCATGATTAAAATTATGCTATTTTCATATGCATGTCTCGGATTATCTGATTTTCGTGAATTATGATACTTTCATATTATTTTCAGACTATCATGATATATGATGCTTTTAGATAAAGTATCTCTCAGTATGTTTTCATTAATCATGATTTAGGAGCTACGTACTCAGTATATATG
This sequence comes from Solanum piurae, assembly GCA_029582685.1. NCBI lineage: Eukaryota > Viridiplantae > Streptophyta > Magnoliopsida > Solanales > Solanaceae > Solanum > Solanum piurae. The sequence continues at coordinate 50,317 of JAJOOO010008577.1, read as the reverse complement.
TATCAGTTATTAGTATGATTTAATAGTATAGATTATTATTGTTTTTAGATTATACATGTTTCCATTGGGAGTATACCTAGCATTGAGTGGTCTTATGGGATGAAGGTTTATGTTTAGCATTTGTGGCCTTTAGTAGCAATCCCTAAGTCCCAGAACTATGTGTCATCATAGGATTTGTTTCATATATACATTAGCTAGTGGATCCACCATAACTCAGATATCAGGTCCTTACTTTGGCAAGTATTAAGCACTCTCTTTTCAGTGTGGGAGCAGTATACTAAACTACATGTTGTAGCTCACATGGTTTATGTTGGTTATCAATATCTCCCACAATCATGATTTCAGTTATTGCATGACCTTGTAATTATGTATTTCAAATCAGTTTACTCATTTTTCATGTTATTTTACTTGGTCATTGCATAATAATATTTTACACATTCAGTTTGTTCACATGTCATGTTTATTATGCATATTCCTCATACTCAATACATGCAAAGTACTAACCACATACTTTTTTATTATAATGTCTGATAATAAAGGTTCTAACGCTCATCATCCAACCTGTGGTTAATATAAATTCAGTCAGCGTTGGTTAGCTTTGTTGGGTCCTCATGATCCGAGGACGACTCCTCTATCCTTGAATTAAGTATTTATCTTTCAGGTTCAGACAATTAAAGTGAAATAGGGGTTTATCCTAGCCACTCATGTTAGTAGAGGTTCTTTAAACAGACAGTTTATATTTCCGCCATGTATGTTGTCTTACAAATATTGTTTATCTCAGTATTACAAATTATATCGAGATATTTCAGTTTTAGCTTCCGCATTTATATTACAGTTTTTTATTGATTTTGCTAATTTTAATATTATGTTATGTCATGAGGTTAGTTTGGTATCACTTGTAATTTTAAACACCGTGTCGTATTTAGGGGGTAGGCTCGGCGCGTAACAGTTATAGCAATACAAGTTCGTTGAGATGTTTGAGATTGTGTGTGGTTAATTTTGAAGGATAATCTAGAATTCACTGGGGGGAAAAAGGTAAAATGAACTTGGGAATTCAGTATAGTCAATTGGTTGTATTTTTTATATGTTTGTAATGAAATAAACTTGATAACTATTATGGGGGATGGTGGTCTCAAAATTATAATGTGTGATTGGGTGAACCTCGAAAAAAGTTACATGATTAGTGAATTATATTGTGATAGGTGGAAAAGAATAGTGAATCCATATTGAGGAATTAAAATATGAAATTAATAAGTGGCCTTGAATTCAAGTAAGGAAGTGATGTTTTCTGAATATTGGTAAGTGCCATACATGATTGAGTATTGCCTTTAATTTGATTAACGTAACTAGAATATGATGGTGTAGGTATAGCAATTGTGATAGCTAAGAATATTATTTGGAGTTAGACTTTAATTAATCCTTTGTATATGATATGAGTTGTATAAAATGTTGATTGGTCATCAAACATAGCATGTGGTTGTTATTTTTGAGTTAATGGTGTTTGTATGAATAAGCATGTGAACTCTGCAACTGCCGATTATGACTTATGTTTATAATATGCACTTGTAATTATAATGTGCTTATTGGGTTGTCTTGAGAGATAACTGAACAATGAGCATACTAGAATATGTTGATATGATGAGAATACATTCACTGATTATGAATGGCTCAAGTTTGATGTGAGCTTACAGAAAGTGATGTAAGGCATAGATCGGATACCACGTTGATATGATATATGGTTATGTGATGAATACAAATACTATGATGATAAGTGGTCCAAGTTCGATATGAGCTTACGGATGAACGATTGTTTATGGAATTGGTATCATGCTGATACGATACATGAACACCTAGGATTACATGCAGGTCATGACTAAATTGACAAAATTAAAGACTCTTTAGTATGTGTATAGATGAGCGATTGAGTGAGTGACAAATGAGACTAATGAGTTGCAGATATTGTACAATCGTGAGATCAGTAGAAATATAATTTTCCTAATTGTGTGAGTACTGCTTATTAATTGCAGAGTTCATTATGATTGTTGTGTGTGTGTGTGTGTGTGTGTGTTGAATTGGAGACATTGGTATGTTAATATGAGATTAGTTGTCTGTGGAATTCCACCATTGATATGTATGAAGCATTGACTTTGTGTTGTGACTCTTATTAGGCTATTATGACTTATTTGTACATTTTTATTATTGTGATGTCTGACATTTGTGGGTTTATTTTTGGTAACTAATTGATTTATTAATCACCAAGAGCAAACATTACAATCCAAGTGGCTAACACAGCATGCTTTGTTCTCAAGCAAACTCTCTACATACTACAACTCTACTATACTATACTAGAAGCTAAAAGCAGTAATTACATTTTTTATTCTAGGGGGAGCTCTAGCAATAGTTACGTAGGCTATCTCTTTAGCCACCCTTTCCACACTTCGTCTCTTCTCCTTAAAGATTCTGTTGTTCCTCTCAATCCACACCCCATATACACATTCAGCATAAACAATCTTGAATGTTTGGGTTGCTCGAGCCTTCCCTTTTCCATGTCGTATGCTCCATTGTATAAACTGATCCCAATTTGATGGAATTACACTATGTTGTTGAGTCCATGTTAGCAATCTTTCCCATAATTCTCTGGCATATTGGCACTGAACTATCAGGTGCTCTATAGTCTCTTCTTCACGCAGGCATAGGACACAAGTCTTGGATACCTTTACACCCCACTTGGCTATTCTGTCTACTGTTGCCAACTTCTTGTTGAGCATAAGCCACATAGTGAAATAGGCTTTTGGCCTTGCTGCATTCTTGAACATTAGACACTTCCATTCAATTCTTTGCTGCTCTCCTATCAAGTGCAGGTATATTTCCCTGATCATGCTTCCTTGCTTGCTCCTTCTCTGTTGACTCTGTTCAATTATATCCTTGGCACTCATGATTTTCCTTACCATCCAGCTGGCTTGCTTAGCTTCTGGCCATGGGTTTTGACCTTTTATATAGTATGTATGGATCCATTTGATCCATAATTTATCCTCTTTGCTAGCTAGGTCCCAGCATAATTTGGTAACTGCAGCTTTGTTCCATACTTTCATATTAATCAGTCCCATACCTCCTGCAGATTTAGGACAACAGACTTTGTCCCAAGCAACTAATGCCTTTTTAGTGATATGTCCCACACCAGACCATAGATAACTTCTACATAGACCCTCAATCAGTTTAATTATTTTTGCTGGGATAATGAATATTTGTGCCCAATATGATTGTACTCCAAACAACACAGTTTGCACTAGTTGAGATCTGCCTGCATATGACAGCTTCCTAGCAGTCCATGAATTAATCCTGGCCAAGATCGCTTCTATAAGAGGATACCATTGGATGACTGAGAGTCTCTTTGTGGACAGGGGTATCCCCAGGTATTTGAAAGGTAGCTCTTCCATCTTGTAACCAAGTTGCTGAATGATTTGTTGTCTCACCCCTAACTGTACCCCCCCCAAATAAATGGAGCTTTTTTGGAGATTTTCTTGCAACCCTGAAGCTTGTGAGAACTGTGTAAAACATCTTTGGAGGGCTATGATGGATTCCAGATCTCCTCTAGAGAATATTAGTAGATCATCTGCAAAACATAAGTGAGTAATGTCTAATTTAGAGCATCTTGGATGAAACTTGAAAGTTTTCACATCCTTGAGCACCTTGAGTGATCTACTAAGGTATTCCATGGCTATAGCAAATAGGAATGGAGACATTGGATCTCCTTGCCTGAGTCCCTTAGCTGCTGCAAAAGTTTGAGTAGGCTGCCCATTCACAACGATAGAGTAACTCATTGTTTTCACACAAGTCATTACCCATTGAGAAAATGTATCAGGAAAACCTAGCTCTCTCATCACTTGCTCTAAATAGTCCCATTCTACTGAATCATAGGCTTTTTGGAGATCAATTTTCAGCATGCTTCTTGGAGAAACATTCTTCCTGGTGTAAGCTTTCACCAATTCATGAGCAAGTATATATATTATCAGATATCTTTCTTCCTGGGATGAACCCTGCCTGACTATCACAAATGACACTCTGAATAACATCATGTAGTCTTTTTGCCAATACTTTGGAGATGATCTTATACAATACAGTACAGCAGGCAATTGGTTTGTATTCCTTCACAGTTTTTGGGTTTTGTCCCTTTGGGATAAGAGTTACTAGTGTGCAATTGACAGGTTTATATATTTTTCCAGTTTTGAAAAAACTCTGAACTGCTTCAATAATATACTCTTTTATGGTCTTCCAGGTATATTTAAAGAAATAAGCATTAAATCCATCAATACCTGGAGCTTTGTCATTCCCAATGGATTGCAAACCGGCTGTAATCTCTTCTTCAGTTATATCAGCACATAAATCTATCCTTTGTTGCCTTGACAGTGTAGGTCCTTTCTTCATCACCTGGACATCTATAGCTGGTAGTGCAGTGGTTAACCATATTATTATTGTCCTTGGTTGATTTTGGCAAGTGTGTATGAGATATATTTATATATTGATAAATGTTAAGCACGATATATTGATATTTGTTGTTCTTGCTGATTTTATGACATGTTGTATGGATCTTATCCAGGTCGGCCTATGATACTTGCGAGCATGTGTGTGGTGTATTGATACTACTTTTGTTACACATTTTTGTTGGATGTAAGTGTGTTTTCAGATTGTTTGAAGCACGAGGATGATAGATATTCATCACCAGATTCTACCTACTCTTTCCTCAAGTTGAAGCTGTATCTTTTATTTTTTTATAGTATTTTGTGTAGAAGCTCTTATACATGTCTAGATTAGGTCATTAAGAAGTGTCGAAAGACTTTCTTTTATATACATAAAAGCGAGTGTTTCTTTATGATTTGATATGTTATGTTTATCTCGGATGTATTTTCTTTAAGAAAAATATAAAAAGGGGAAGGATGGTAAAGGTTTGCCTAGTGAATTAGAATCGAGTAAGTGTATGCACGACCTTATAAAATAGATTGTGACAATTAAATGAGTGAGTTGAGTTTAATTTGATAAATTAAGATTAATTGAGCTAATAAATGGGCAGGTTATTGATCCGCCCAAAAGTTACTTGAGTTGAAATGGGTTGGCTGAAACACAGGTCATAACTCAACCCTCCTAATTATTACTATGTTTTAATTGCTTTCTTCATTCTTTTATAATTTTTTAGTACCAAATAAAATTATTGTTTCTCTATTATGGTTCTATATAACATATCAAGCAAAAAAATATCTTTTAAAAAATATTTTGACAAATAAAATGTGTTGAGTTAATTTAAGCGACATATCAACTCATTTTTAACGTGTGAGCTAATCCGCCCAAATTTAAAAATATTAAACAAATTAGGTGAGTAGGCTTTCATTTTTCCAATAGATATGCATTAAATTCATTGAAAAACAACTCTTCACGACATTTTGAATTAATATAAACTACTATATACTTATTGTGTTTCATCAATATAATATGGAATTTGGTGCTCACCAGATAATAATGAAAATATATTGTTGTTATTATTGTCATTATTATTATTATTAGAAAAAGGTTAGACAAATATTTCTATCATATTTACTAATTCTCCTTATAATTTGAAATAATGATATATTATCTCACTAATTAATAATTTAATACCAAATTTGAAGTTAGATATCTGTATTTTTTCTACCAGATACACTATAATAGAGAGAGGCGAGCGGGAGAAGGAGAGAGACGAATGAGATAGGAGGGAGACGGGAAAGATTCCCAAACACATATAAATCACACTAGATACATGTATCTCGAATACTAGATACAGGGAGAGAGGCGAGCGAGAGAGTCAGATACATGCAATTCACTTTGACACAATGTATCTAGAACAAATTACACCTAATTTAGATTTCATGTATCTGCAAGATAAATTTAGACACGCCAAATATATGTATCCGAAATCCAAAATTTGATAAGATTTGTAATATTATAAATTAACATGTATCTATAAGATTTCAGTAAGTTGCCTTTATTATTTAAGATCTCAGTAAGTTGCCTTTATTATTTATTATTATTATAATTAAGTCAGAGACAATGACATGCATTTAACTATATTGCTACTCTAATACATATCCTTAAAGCATGAAATTATCTAGCAATTGTTGAGTACAGAATCATTTTTCATCATCCAAATCCAATACAATAATGGATTTGTCATATTGTAAACCTAATTATAGATATATACAATTAGTAAATTAATATATATGAGGTGAACTTGGTCCTACCAAATCTTGTAAAAGTGGATATCCTTTAGTAAGACGTATGAAGGCTTGCCAAATTTGGATAATATTATAATTACCCCCCAAAAAAAAAACCTTTATTGTTTCTTCTTTGTGATTATCTAGTCATTGAGAAAGTGAACATTTTACTTCAAATTCGAGAGAGATGGAATCTGAGTATGAGCAGTTGATTTTTTTCTTAATTTAAATTTTTTATAAGAATTGATAGTTTGTTAAATTTTCTTGCTACTAAATTTTCTATAAGATAAAATTATAAGTAAAAGAAATATTTCTTTGCGGACACTTCACAAAGTCATTAATTATTTTTCTTTACTTCTAGATAAAAGTATGATTTTATCCATATTATACATTGGCTGAACACAATTGCCTTAATTGGGGAGTTAATATCTTAAAAAGACGATGAACTATGTAATTTCATTTTAATATCTAAATATAAAAGTAATTCTACGTGTTTGGCCATGAAAATTAAAATAAATTTTACTTTATTTGAAATCTCAAGGTTGAAGCTGAATTGGTCGTGTTTGGCCATAATTTTTGTAGTTAATATTTATAATTTAGATGTATTTTTAAAAATATATAAAATATCATTAAAACATAGAATATGATTTGAATGAGGTTATTTTATAAATAAAAAACAAATATTTTTAAAAACAAAATAAATTAGAAAATAAAAAAAGTGAAAGTGAAAATAAGGTTTTTGTTGTTTTCCAATTTCTAGATACATTGTATTTGAAATTTTCATGATAAAACACTATTTATAAAATAAACTGAAATAACCTACTCAAATCAACTTATTTATAAAATATTTATTTTTCAAGATACTTTGGAGAAACATTGTATTTGATAATAAAAAAAAATCAGTTTAGCGATAATATTGTTTGATCAAATTTTCTAAAAGTAGTGTATTTTATTTAAAAGATTTTTTACACTACACCAAAAATGATCTTTAACGATAATTAATTAAGGGCAGTAGTTTAATTGTCATTAAATATATATTTTTAGTGATAATTATCCCTATTTGTAAATATTCCTCGATATTGGATTTAATGACAATTAATTAGTATCAACAAAAAATTTAACACTCTTTATTGATATGTATATATAATGCTGCCAAAAACTATTTTTGTTATAGTGCTACTCCACCACATAAGCACTTGTTTTTTAAAATAAAAACCCTTATAATTTAAAAAAATAAAAAACAGTTATATATATCCTGTTATTTATAAAGCAAACTATATAAAGTGGATTTTAATTTTAGTAAAACCTGTTTTTTAAACCAAAGAGAATATTGAGAAAATCTTTGAACTTGACTCAAATTATTAATTTCGTTTTCGAATTATTTAAAATCTGTTTTTAGAAAAAGAGAGAAGTATTGAGAATTTTTTTGAACTTGACGCAAACTATTAGTTTCGTTTACGAATTATCGACAGTCTTAAAAAGCTCCTCTACTTGACTAACTAAGCTTAGATACACCTTTAATTTGTCACATGACATAACAAGTGGTCTCAAATTCTTGTAGGAGTATGTGGCTCCTAATAAAAAATTGAGAAAAATATTGAAAACACACTCTTAAATTAAACTTGCGAGAATTTAGGGGTGTATTTCATTCATGTTGGAAGATACATGGTGTATTTAAATTCAGTTAATCAAGTAAAAGAATATTCTTAAGACAATCAAGTATCAATAATTTGGAGATGAAACTAATAATTTGCGTCTTGTGTAGAGATGTTTGTAATACTTCTTTCTTAAAAAGAAAATTTTAAAAAAAAAAATCAAATCCAAACATGGGGTACCCGTACCACGTATATTCCAAGAAAGTAGCATCTCTCCACTACTCATAAAACTAACATTTAAAAGTTGGAAATGTGAATATTTAGTGAGATATGTGGTCTCTAGTTGCCTTTTCCTCAACACCGTAAACTAGCCAACCATGACTCTAATTTTAACATTATCTCCCTGCATTATCTCCCTGCATTATCTTAATCCCACTCAAAAATTCGGTCCTTATCATAATTTTCGGTTAGTTAATCATTTTCTTTTTTTTACACGCATATTAAGAAATTATAGATAAGAAGATAATTTTATTATTTCACTTTTTAAAAAATCTTAGAAATTTTACAAACAGATGTGGATATTTACAAAAAGAATTAATTGCAAAGGGTAATATATGAAATATTTAATTAATGATTTCTTAATTTAGTAAAGTGGATAATTAATATGAGATAATTATATTTAGTAAGTGATCAACTAATATATTTAATAAGATGATCAACTAATATGAGACGAAGGAAAGAGTACACTTATAAAAAATTCAAAAAATAAAAAAAGGTCAAGTCATTTTCATTCTAAAGAACCTATGATCCCATTCACACTCTTTCTATCTATTCAATAATTTCAATTTGCTCATTCAATAATATATTTCTCTATCATCATTGCACATGATGAAGTTTCTTGTTCCCTTTCCCTCCCACTCCCTCCATAAGATCACCCAAGTTGATTTTAGTTTGCTTTCAAGAAAAAATATTTGTATTATATCATCTTTTGTCACATCTTAATTTTTTACAGATTTTTTTTTCATTGAACCGAATTTATGCTTAAACGTGTTATAAAACACTCCCTAACAAAGGCGATTTTATACACTGAAAAATTCAAATTCGAGACTTCTAATTAGGCATAAAAGAGTATTTACCATCACCATAACCCTCGTTGGTTCTTAAAAGTTAATTCTATAGAAGGATTGACGTAAATATATAGCCACGACTAATAAATTTGTTGTGGATCCTTCATCTTATCCTCTGTCATAAATTCTACACAGATTAGTTAGTAAATTAATCATTGGATTTCAATTATTTAGAAAAACGTATTTGCTTAATAATATACATTTTGGATCAAATTAAACTACACAATAATTTGAGAAAAAGAAAAGAAAGTTGTTCTCACTCCAAAAGAAGGTGTCACATGAGTCCCAATTTTTATTGTTTAATTAAATATATCAGTGAACCAGTACGTATTTATTGGGAAATTAGTAATCGTGCTCAGAGTATTTGTTTTGTTTAGAACAAAAATAAAACATCACCATGCAAAACAGAGGGTTATCGGAAATCCATACCCATTACGATAAATCTAATAATTATATTAAGTCTATAAGTATTTTTTTTTATGGGGTTCCATAACTAAATGTATATTGATTTTTTATTTTTTGTTCGTGCCCATATTGGAGTCTAATTAAATTAGAATTCGATCGAGATGTCCTAAAGTGCCCCGTAACAAAAGTGATGACTCCAGATTCAAGGAGACTCGAACTCAAGACATCTGATTAAGGATTAAGGAGTATATTGATTAGGTATACGTACCTGTCAAGAATTTGCATATTCAAAAAAGGTTCATCAGGTCCCTCTTCTTCAGACTTAGTCCTTACACTTCCTCCAAAAAATGGTGCCATTAGAACATAACCACGTACTCTAACCGGTGCAAGCTCAGGCGAACCAACACCAAACCTCAACGCCAAATGATGCGCGATGTTCCCACCAGATGAGTCTCCAATCACATAAACCCGATCATAATCATGATTTATCCATGAATCATCATCGTCGTCATAAGTAATCTTATTTGACAACGCCTGATCCTGCAGCCACTTAATGGATGCAAACGCATCATCCATGGCTGCAGGAAGGCGATACTCAGGGGCAAGACTATAGTCAGGAGCGATAACAAGTGCTTCGAGCTTAGATGAGAGACGTAGGCAACAATTATGGCAATTAGGCCAAACACGTGAACCTACACAGAAACCTCCACCGTGAAAGAAGTAAATGATTGGTAGCTGTTGTTTGTTTGTGATGCATTTTGTTGTAATTGGCTTGTAAAGACGGAGATATAGATTATCTTTTCCATCTTTTTTTCGATCGTTATAAATGATGTCTTTCCATACGACTGACCCATCGTCTTTGACGGTAATGTTATGGAAGTCGATTTGGTCATCGCTTAATCGGAAAATGGATCCGTCACTGTAAACTTGAAGGATGCCTAAGCAATCTTCTACTACATGAGGAAGAGAACCCATTATTTTTGGATAGAATTGACTAGTGAGATGAAGGAAATCTCACTATAAATAGGAAGCAAACCAACGGCTGTAGCTCAATTGGACTGTTCCAAGGTTTTTTTTTGGTATTATGTTATATTAAAGTTGAAAGTAACCCATTACATGCCAATATATCCTAATTTATATGACTCAAGTTTAGTATTTTAGTTTTAGTGATCCAAAAAAAAAGATAGACTTTTATATTTAGTACTTTTCAGTCTCAATTTATGTGACTTATTTTTTTTTTAGTCAATCCAAAAAAGAATGACATATTTTTATATTAAGTAACAATTTAATTATAAAATGTCTATTTTATCCCCTTTAATGAAATGATTACAGTCACACAAATTTCTATCATTCATTTTGGACCACAAGTTTTAAAAGTCTTTCTTTCTTTCTTAAACTTCGTGCCGAGTCACATTATCTCACATAAAATGGGACGGAGGGAGTAACAATTTAACATTGAAATATTCATTTTATTCGTAATGAAATAAACATATATGAGTATGCAAATTTCTTACTCCATTTGTTAGCCGGAATTTTTCCATTTGAATCGAGCTTGAACACATAACCTTGAAAAACTTTTAAAATCCATTAATCATTAGACTAAACTTTTTACTTGTGTTAAGAGTTATCAATACTTTTATATATATTTATAAAATCAAATTTGATCTCTATATACATGGTAATCGACATCCTTGATCAAAGGTGGATCCGCCCTGCATTTGAGGTTTCTAGAAAGAGAGTGGGAAAAGTAGGCTGCCCTGCTTTACACGTGCATGGTCCCAATATGTGGTTTGGCAGAGTGTATTCCATTGCTTGGAATTAATTCACAATTTTTTCATGAATACATGATAAGCAGTACTAGGTTCCAATTAAAATTGAATTGTCATTGTCATTGTCTTTAAAACTACCTAACAAAGGGTTCGTAACAACTAACAAAACCGATAAACGAAAAGCAACTGGTTTGCAGCGAATCCGAAGAGTATTTGCTACTTTATAAAGGGATGGATACTAATGACGCAATATCCGTTATTTCTTTATGTTCTCTAATTATTTCTCTTGCTAATTTTTGTTAGATGGCAATATCTGTCTTTTTTTTGGTAAAAAATGAGCATAACTTCTACTCCCTCGATTTAAAAAAGAATGATCTAGTTTCATTTTTAGTCTGTTTCAAAAAGAATGATTCTTTCTTTTTTTGGCAACACTTTAACTTCAACTTTCCACGTGACATGTTAGGCCACAAGATTAAAGGACATTTTGGTACATTTGAGATAACTTTAATTTAAAACCACAAGATTAAAAAATCTTCTTTCTTTTTTTAAACTCCGTTCCAAGTTAAACTAGGTCATTCTTTTTTAAACGGATTAAGTATTTATTCATAGCAAAACCTTACAAAGTTTTGAACTGTGGCTGCACCACTACAAGAATAGTCAAACAAGCAGATGCAAATGCACTATTTACAACCTATTGACTAGAAGTGACATATTAGAGTGAGGCCATAATCCTCACTTTTCTACAAGCGAAATCTCCAGTCTTCTCAGCGTACAAAATATCCAATTGTAACATCTTGAAAATTGAAAGTTGAGATTGGAAAGAAAAGCTGCAGAAATTTGGTACTGGATTAGTTTCCATGAGCATATCGACAGACCGTACAAGGTCCTACGGTCTATAGAAGACAGTCGTAAGAAGGGTCCTCATAGATGGTGAAATTTTGGGTCTCTGAACTTTTCCTACAAACCACCAAAATGGTCTGTAGAAGGTCCTACGGCCAGTAGGAAGGGTCCGTAGAAGAGAGTCCAGACTTGGCAGAATTTTTGGAAAATGGGCTCCCACGATAAGTACGGCCCCAAGAAAGTTCTACGGACAGTAGAAGGTGAGTCGTACAAATGGACCTAAAATTTAGACCCCAGTACCTGACTCTGTGGTTGACCAGGAAAGTTCGTAGAAAGTCCTACTGACGATAAGTCGGAATCGTAGGAGTCATCCGGTAGTTTTTAATTAGGGGTATTTTGGTCCTTTTATACCCATTTAAGCCCTAAACTATGTCGTTTTGACCATATAACTACCCCTATAACTGATTTTACTCTTCAAAATACCTCATTCACGCAAATCCCCCAAATTTTCCCAAGTCTTCTTCTACAATTCTCTTTCTAAAGAACCCTCAAGGCAAGCTAGGTGATCTTAGGCGTATTTATTTGCCTAAAAATCTAATAATGCCCATATTTAAGCCAAATTTGAATTCAATGTTTGTTTATAGTCTTATCGAGTCTTTTGGTTGTATTTGAGCTAACCAACATGATTAGTTGTGTAGGTAAGCTTAAAGGGAGAAATGAGCACTGAAATGGGCATCAGAATCACAAGGGGACACAAGCGAAAAGAAGCAAGGAAGAAGAATTAAGAAAATAAATTCAAGGCACTTCTATATCCTCTCCGCGTCGCGGAGAGGAATTCTAATCTTGTTCGAGAAATATTTTTTTAAGACAGAAAGGTATGTATCATCTTCACGTCGCGGAGAGGGAATGTGAATTTTATTCGTGAAAGTCAGTTTTGAGGCAGAGTGGTCCGTGTCAAGACCGCGTCGGGGAGAAGAGAAAAGATTCACATAATGAAATCTGGGAAGCCCTCCGTGTCGTGCCCTAGTATGCCAGATTTGGCCGTTTTGACTTTAGTATAAATAGGTTAATATTTTATTTTATTAAATGATTCCTTTTTCTGGGTTTTGAAGAACGACGACTTGGATAGCTATTTCATCATTTTTTAAGATTCTTTCCTAAACTCCTTTCCTTTCGATCTCTTTATGATTATTAAATATTGCTTGATCGAATATGTTGTTATGAGTAGCTAAATACCCTAGTTCTAGGGTTGTGGCTACAGGATGATTGTAATTTATTAAGTTTTCATTGGGTTAATATCGATTACCATATGAATTTTTCTTATGTTCTTGTTTTTCGTATTTCGTGACTGATCACCATTGAAATAAATACATTGTCTGAATTAAACTCGGGAGAGGAATAAGAGGATAGAACATGGGGCATAGGGAGCATGATTTTCTCTTAATAAATAGGGTTAATTTGTATCTAGGATAGGGATATACCTAAAAACCATGCTTGGTCACTATACAAGAAGAAATCGTAATGCTCGGTACTTGATCCAATCTATCCCCGCTCAACGATGTAGTTAGGTTGTCATTTATTGTAGGCGATTAGAGGTCGAGAGACCATGATCATACATTTAACCCTGTGATCATTGATTCGATAGTTGATAAACACCCATTTAAATAATATAAATTGCATGAATCCTGAAAAGAGTTGCAACCCTGAACTTCACACAATCATTGTTTGAAACCCTTGAAATTGAATCGCGCTTGTTTAATTCTATTTAATTGTTAGATTATAAAATAAATCATTCTTGAAATCTTGATAACACTTGTGCTAAGCTAGAATTTTTGGAGAAATTAATTGATTCTAATCATGAATCCATGTGGGTACGATGCCCGGCTCTTTATAAGAGCCACTTTAATACTTGAACGACCACGTACACTTGCGTGTGTGATTTGAGCGCAACATGTTTTTGGCGCCGCTGCCGGGGGCTTTAGAATTAGGAATTATTTGATTTTGCTGATTTCTGAAGTTAAAAAGCAAGTGTTGACAACTTGATCTTAGCAATTCATTGTTGCATGTTTTACTGAAATTCCAGACTAGACGACGATCAAGGATTGATAGAGCCTCTAGCTGAACCAGAAATATTCGTTCACTACCGAAGAAGGCAAAAAAGACTCACTTACCCAGTCCCTCTTGTTGCTAGTGAACCAACATCTCCAGTAGCAAGAGTTGAGCAAGATGAACCTGTAGTAATGGATGAGATGAAGGTAAGAGACGTGGCAATCCCACGTACCACCAATGTGACATCATGCATTCAGAAACCTGCAGCTAGTGGAAGGTTTGAACTGAAGCAGAGTATGGTGCAACTATTGCACACTAATGGGTAGTTCACTGGTCTATCGCACGAGGATCCAACAATCCACATCCAAAACTTCCTCGAGATCAGTGATACTTACACTCTAACTGGAGTAAACGAGGATTACGTGAGGCTCACCTTACTTCCCTTTTCTCTGTTTGGGGAAGCAAAAAGATGGTTAAACTCTGAGCCCACTAACTCTATCACCTCCTGGGATGATCTTGCATAGAAAATACTCATCAGATTGTTCCCATCTGGGAAAACAGCTAAGTTGAGGAGCGACATCCTAAGTTTTAGACAGAAAGGAGGAGAGAACTTATACTAAGCTTGGGATAGGTTTAAATCAATGTTGATGAGTTTTCCACATCATCATCAATCTAATGAGGTGTTGGTCCATACCTTCATTGAAGGATTGGAGCCTAACACCAAAATTTTACTTGATTCAGCTGCAGGTGGTCAGGCTTTGGAGAAGACTTATGCTGAGTTATTCACCTTGCTGAAAAGGATCTCACAGGGTAACCCCGAATGGAACGGATGAGGGGTAAAACTTGTGATACAAAAAACTGCAGGTAGATGCAGTGACTGCTTTAACTGCACAGATTGTTGCGATGCAAAACATGATGAACACTCACTTCAGCAATCTATAATTGGGACAACAGCCTGCTCAGGTGAATGTAGTCCAACAACCACCAACTTGGTGTGAAATATCCGGAGGTGGTGATCATAGTGCAGAGGTATGTGGTGCAAACCCGGATTCTGTGAATTTTGTAGAGAATGCACAACGAGGAGGAGGCCAAAAGAACTATGGAAACTCTTACAATCCGAGTTGGCATAACAATCCAAATTTCTCATAGGGAGGTAATTAGAATCAGGCCCAAGGCCAAAATCAGTATAGACCCAAGGGAAATGCACATGGATATCAACAACAGGCCCCACGGAAGCAGCCAAATAAGCAGCCGATTAGCATGAGCATGGAGGAGATGCTGAAGAAGATTATGGATGATCAAGCCTAGTTAGATGTTGATGTGAGAAATAATCAGTTGGCTATACAGAATCTTAAGAAACAATTCAGGCAGTTTGCTAGTGCACAGAACTCATGACCGCAAGAAGGTTTGCCGGGAAACACTGATCCAAATCCCAAGTAGGTAAATGCGGTAGGTACACACAGTGGTTTGTAGTTGGAGGAGTTGGCTCCAAAGAAAAGAAACAATGACGTTGTGAGTAAAGAGAGTGAACCCAAGGAGAGTGAGGTTATTGCACAAGAAGAAAAAGTGCAACTAATAGTGAAACCACCTCATCCATTCCCTCAAAAGTTCAAGAAACAGAAGGAGGATGAATGTTTTGGTAAGTTTCTCTCTCTTTTGAAACAAGTTCACATTAACTTTCCATTGGTAGATGTTTTGCAGGGTATACCCAGGTATGCTAAATATGAGAAGGAGATTGTGGCAAACAAAAGGAGGCTGACTGAATATGAGATTGTTGCACTTACTGAAGAGTGCAGCTCTCGAATCCAAAATAAGTTGCCCACCAAACTGAAAGATCTGGGTAGCTTTACGGTTCAGATCACTATAGGGCAGAGCATTCATGTGCGAGGATTATGTTATCTAGGAGCGAGTATAAATTTGATGCCAATTTCATTGTATAAAAAACTAGGGTTGGGTAGTCCTAAACCTACTACCATCATCTTATGGTTGGCTTCTGTTGCTAGGCCTGAGGGTGTTGTAGAGGATGTCTTAGTGCAAGTGGGATCGTTGATATTCCAGTAGACTTTGTTGTGCTGAATTTTGAGCCAGATCAAGAGGTCTCATTCATCTTGGGGAGACCTTTCTTGGCTACTGAGCGTGTTATCCTAGATGTAGCAGCTGGGCAACTCACTATGCGGGCACATGAGGAATTAAAGATACCAGTTGTCTATGAAGAGTTATCTGCAATAACTGTGATAGATCTTGAGGCAGAGGCTCAATATATTGCGTCCAAGGACCCGTTAGAGCAAGTGCTAGTAGGAGATGATATTTATGGGGATGCTGAGGCACATGAAATGGTGCAATTTCTTGATGTGGCACTTGTAGGTACATCAGGAGATCGATGGGAGCCTATAAATACGGTGTTGGGTCCTCCACCCAAGCCCTCCATTGAAGAAGCACCACAGCTGGAGTTAAAAGCATTGCCATCCCACCTCAGGTATGCATTCTTGGGTGAAGATAATACCTTACCAGTTATTTTATCTGCAGCATTATCTAATTCCCAGGTAGAAGCAACCCTAATCATCTTGAGGAAGAGAAAAGCAGCCTTGGGTTGGCAAATGTCCGACATCCATGGAATTAGTCCCGCATTGTGCATGTATTAATTTACATGGAGGAAGGGCATAAGTCGAGTGCACATCATCAACGGAGATAAAATCCAGTGATGAAGAATGTGGTGAGAAAAGAGGCGATGAAGTGGTTAGATGTAGTGATTGTGTACCCTATATCAGATAGTAAATGGGTGAGTTTAGTATAATGTGTGCCCAAGAAGGGTGGAATGACGATGGTAACCAATGAGAAGAATGAATTAATCCCTACAAGAACAGTGAATGGGTGGCGCATTTGCATGGACTACAGGAAGTTAAATGATGCCACTAGAAAGGACTATTACTCGGTGCCTTGTATTGATCAGATGTTGGATAGATTGGCGGGTCATGAATATTACTACTTCCTGGATGGCTACTCAGGGTACAATCAGATAGTCATTGCACCAGAGGACCAGGAGAAGACTACATTCACTTATCCGTATGGCACTTATGCGTTCAAACGCATGCCATTCGGATTATGTAATGCACCGGCAACATTTCAGAGATGCATGATGGCAATCTTCCATGATATGGTGGAGGATTTTGTTGAGGTGTTCATGGATGACTTCTCGGTGTTTGGTGAGTCTTTTGAACTTTGTTTAACTAATCTTGACATGGTTCTTCCCAGGTGTGAAGAAACAAATCTTGTGTTGAATTGGGAGAAGTGTCACTTCCTAGTTCGAGAAGGAACTATGTTGGGGCACAAAATCTCCAAGAAGGGGCTGGAAGTTGACAAAGCCAAAGTGGAGGTTATTGAGAAGTTGCCACCATCCATCACAGTGAAGGGAGTTAGAAGTTTTCTGGGACATGTTGGGTTCTACAGGAGATTCATCAAGGACTTCTCTAAGATTGCAAGACCCATGTGCAGCCTATTAGAGAAAGAGATAAAGTTTGTATTTGATGAAAAGTGTTTGCAGGCATTTGAGTTGTTGAAGAAGAAATTGATAGAAACACCTATTCTGATTGCTCCTAACTGGGAGCTTCCATTTGAGCTTATGTGTGATGCTAGTGATATAGAGGTTGGGGCAGTGATTGGGCAGTGATTGGGCAGTGATTGGGCAGTGATTGGGCAGCGAAAAGATAAGATGTTTCATTCCATCTACTATGCAAGCAAGACACTTGATGTAGCCCAATCAAATTATACTTTCACCGAGAAAGAGATGCTGGCATTAGTGTTTGCATTTGATAAGTTAAGGTCATACTTGGCAGGAACCAAGGTTGTAGTTTACACTAATCATACTGCAATCCGGTATTTATGTAACAAGAAGGATGTCAAGCCGAGGCTGATTAGATGGATCCTGCTCTTGCAAGAGTTTGATCTAGATATAAAAGATAGGAAGGGAACTGAGAACTAAATAGTTGATCATCTGTCCAGATTGGAGGACTCATCTCATGTGAATAATGAAGGACAGATTCGTGAGCAGTTCCCCGATGAATAATTGCTTGCCTTGGACCTTGCTCAAGTGCCTTGGTATGCTGACATTGTTAATTTTTTGGTGAGTGATTTATTTCCACCTGGGGCCTCAACACATCAAAAGCAGAGGCTAAAGTATGATGCACACTTCTATGTATGGGATGAGCCCTTCTTATTCAACCAGGGACCTGATTAGATGGTGAGAAGGTGTGTAGCTGAACAGGAGGCGGCACAAGTGTTGGAGAGCTGTCATTCTTCACCATATGGTGGACACCACGGGGGGAGGGGGGACGCACTGCACATAAAGTATTGCAATCTGGTTTCTTTTGGCTTACTCTTTTTAAAGATGCTGCTATGTTTGTGAAGGGTTGTGATTAGTGTCAAAGGATGGGCACCATTTCTAGAAGGCATGAGATGTCATTGAATAATATACTGGAAGTTGAGATCTTTGACGTCTGAGGGATAGACTTCATGGGAACATTCCCATCGTCCCGTGGAAATTAGTACATCTTAGTGGCAGTGGACTACGTGTCCAAGTGGGTGGAAGCAGTTGCATTACCATCTAATGATGCAAAGGTGGTAGTGAAATTCATCCAGAAGCACATCTTCACCAGGTTTGGAACTCCAAGGGCCATGATCAGTGATAGAGGTACGCACTTTATTAATAATTTAGTGCGAAATTTGTTGGCTAAATATGGGGTAAGACACAAGGTAGATAGAGAAGTGAAGCAGATCCTCCAAAAGACTGTGAATGCCCAAAGGAAAGATTGGGCTGACAAGTTAGATGATGCTTTGTGGGCATACCGGACTGCATACAAAACACCGATAGAGACTTCTCCTTATCGAATGGTGTTTGGGAAAGTGTGTCACCTCCTAACTGAATTGGAGCATAAAGCATACTGGGCGATCAAAAAGTTAAATCTGGATGTTGAGTTAGCTGGTAAGAAAAGGATAACGCAGTTGCATGAGTTAGAAGAGTTTAGGCTTCACGCCTATGAGGATGCTAAGCTTTACAAAGAGAAGACCAAGAGGTGGCATGACAAGCATATTGTGTCACGCACCTTTAAGCCTGGTCAATTAGTGTTGCTATTTAATTCACGATTGAAATTGTTCCCCAAAAAGCTTCGATCTAAGTGGAGTGGTCTGTTTGAAGTTGTGAGGATAACCCAACATGGTTCGGTGGAGCTAAGGAACAATGATAACAACTCTACTTTCTTTGTGAATGGGAAATGTGTGAAGCACTATTTTGGAAATGATGTTGATCGTGAGCTTGAAGAGCTCACATTGAATGATGAGTGAGTCATGAGATGAGTCGTGCCGCGACTTTAAATCAGGCGTTGCACGGGAGGTAATTCGTGACCCCTTGTAATAGTTAGGATTTTTATTCTTTTGTTCTGTTATTTCAATTCATAGGAATTAGTAAAAAAAAAGATTAAGAAAAATATAAATATATGAGTCGTGCCACAACCGAAACTAAGGCGTTAGATGAGAGGCAACCCATCGTGTTTGTACTAATGGGTTTTGAGCGTAAAATGTGCAGGAATCAAGAATGGGAACCCAAATCGCATCGCGGAGGGAGTTGAAATTTTAGCTAAGTTGGATATTAATTAATTTCACGAGGCAGAACCCTCAGTGACCCTTCCGCGTCACGGAGGAGATCTCGATATTTGGATTCAACGAGGACTAAAATTTATGTCAAGAATAAGGGAACTGCGTACACTAGCCGCATCGCGCAGGGGGGTTCTACTTTTTACCTCATCATATTTTAATTAATTTCGCAAGGCAGAACACTCCGTCTCCACCCTGCGTCGCACCCCAGGTAAGTTTTTCTCAAATTTCATTAAATGAAACGGGTTCTACCCATTGTGAATTAACATAACCCGACCCAAATCCCCTTTTAACCCATAATTCTTCATAAAATCCCCATTATTTCACCTTCAACCCACGATTTTCCTCCTCTTCTTTTCACCCTTGGTCGACTTTTTCTCGTCACTCCGTAACGCAAGGCCAATCAACCTTCTCCTCTCGCAATTCTACTCGATTTCAACAGAAAAGGTATGTTTTTTGTTATTATTTTGAGGCAGAAATTTCGCGTTTTGGTGTGAATTATATGGGTGGGTATATGATTCCTTTGTGGGGATTTGTGGGGATGATATGCCGAGTTTCTTATTGTTATGGGCGCTCTTGTGAATGGGTACTTTCGAATGAGTTATTAGGGTGATTTGGGGGTTGGACAAACATACAATTGGGGTCGAATGGTTTTGTGACCAAATGCAGTTGACCTACGTGGGTTGTGTTTGCTTGAAAATATTTGTTGGTGAATTGAGATAGGGTATTTTTACTACTTTGAACAAGTACCCCAACTTGCATATTCGTAGTTGTTGTGCATAATTGATGCCTGAAGTGTATGTTGTAGTTCCACTCTTGGAATAGATATTTCATATGCTTGCTAGTGTTTAAGTCATGATGCATATTTGATGGTTGCAAAATCTGTTTAGTGTGAATTCTTGAGTAGCATTGTTAGAATGTTATGTTAGGAAGTGTGGGTATGCTTGTCGGTACCATGAAGAGTAGTTGCTCCCTTTGATTATAAATGTGGTGTGGGAATGATCTATGTGTATGGGTATTGTAACATTATGCTGCGAGTTTCTGTTTGGTCACATGTGGGAAGTCTGAGTACCTAGGCTAGAGAATGACTTGTAATAAGTGTGGGGTGGTGTTTGCACACCACCCATGTTTATCACTGTTGAGTAGTTGTTGGGCTTGAATTTGATTATGTTTGTAGGTAACCATGTCAAGCTCCTAAAAACCCGGTAAGGCAGTTGCCACCTCCAGCCAAATGAAGTGTGTGCGGAGTGGGGGGTGATGTCCCACCCGCACCGGTAGTTCCAAAGGGTCAAACCAGGTGATTTGGGGTGAAAGTTGTGACCAATGAAGGGAAGGCATGGTGGAAAAAGCACACTGAGGCGTCGTATTTCTCTGATGATTGCATTGACAAGGACAACTTAGAGCGGGAGTTCCCACAGATATTGAGGCGGATCAGGGAGTTACATATGGAGTTTATCTTTGTAGAACCGAGAGAGTGCAACTTGCACATGGTCCTTGAATTCTACGCCAACTGGGCACCGAACGTGAGATCGTATTGTGTGACTGTGCGGGGAGTTAATGTGCCAATCATTCCCGTGGGTATCAATGATATATTAGGTACACCACAGGACACTGATCCAGTAGTGCTTACAGGGTTGAACATATGACATCCATACAGGGTTATTCGACATACATTATATGGTCCTCAGTCCATGGTGTAATAGACTAAGCACAGTGGGAAGAGATATCATCAATCTCTTATCGATGCTCACATGTTGAGGGAGGCGCGAGTCTAGCTGAAGGTTGTAATGAATTGCTTGATACATAGTCTCCACTACATGGACATTACCCAAGACATGGTTTACTTGGTATATGCATTGATGACTGCTATAGAGTTGAATATCGGAGCTGTCCTGAAATCGATAATGTGAAAGACCCGGATTCATGAAGGGCGCAGGTATGCTTTTGGTTGCCTTATTACCAGAATGTATCGTGATGCAGGTGTTCCGAAAGAGAACATGAATTACATGGCACCGTCATTCCCAGCACCCGTGGATATCACGAGGAAAAAGGGGACCGACACTGAGTTTGGCCCAACTCTCACCACTGCAGAGCGTCATAAGAGGGATGAGTTGATTATGGCCAGGATGTATGGTTTCGAGATGCTGCGCCACCAGAATGGTTGTCTGGCTTCCACTGACATGCAGTTGGGAGATGTTGAGAGGCGTTATTCGCTGAATGCCCACGCCAAGGCCCTACTTGTCATTTGTCCCGAGTTTCGTGAGCCGGTCGATAATGACATTCCGACGGATGAGGAGGGACTGCGTACTAGCTCGGACGTAGAGTCTGATTCTGATGAGAAGGTAGACCCGCTCAGGCCGGTGATGAGGCTGAAGAGGATGATGCTATGGAGGATTGATCAGGGAGTGTTTTCACCTTACCTCTTGTACTGTTCTAATTTTTTTTGTAAAGCACTGGGACAGTGCTAATGTTTAAGTGTGGGGTGAGGGGTGAAAGTCATACCTGGTTTGTATATATTTTTATTGTTGAACACGATTAGAGTCTATTTTTTATTTGTATTATTTTATTTTGGGTTCCTTGGAGGTTGTTTTTGGTTCTTTGGCCAAGGAAAGTCCCTTTGAACCGTACAAAATACAAAAAGATTGTCTTTTTAGGATTGAGTCAGTAGCCGTAGTTGAGTCACATTGCCCAATGATAGATGGATGACGATCGTCTTAAGGGCAATTTTGTCATTGAGTCTTAGCTTGGTTTGTGCTGAAGCTGAAATTCTGAAAGGAAAATGTATGAAAGCATGATTTGAAGTTGATATATGAATGCAGTTGAACTTTTGTATTTGACTTGAATGATTGCAACTTAAACTTAAATTGGACCTTGTGTATGAACTGATTGTGTGCTAAAATTGACTAATTCTTGATTAGAACTTGTGCGCGATGAGTTTTCGTAGTATCCATGTAATGCATCTGAGTCTAGAACTTGTCCGGCATGTTATTGAAGTGAAGTAAAAGTGGTGTTGTGTTTAGAAGATGATAATAGTCTTTCTTTGAATTTTCATGAATATTAGCCTTTTCAAAAATAATATCCCTAGTATAGCCCCATTGAGCCTTTTAGCCTTGATTTTTTTTTTCTAACACATATAATTACGCCGAATCCCTTTTATTGACACCGTGAGTTTTGATCTCAAATCCCTAATGCACTATGTTAAGAAGAGAAGTGAAAATGGCGGAAAGAGTAAATATGGTGGAAATGTTAAGTTGGTGGGGAAAGAGAGAAAAGAGGAAGTAAAAAAATGCCCCATAAGTGTTGTAAATCTGAGAATTGCCCTGGTCTTTAGGACATTGTGTACTTCGACTAAGGTTAAAAGCCTAAATTGAATGTGGCTAACTTGGAGAATACCTTAATGATGGCCCTGGTCCTTACAAGGACAATGTGCACCTTAACTCGAGTGAAATCTATTAGTCAAGGGTGGCTATTGTTGAGTGTCAAATAAAAAAATAAAAAAATAAAAAAAATCTATAGAAATAAAAGGGGGAGTGAAAAATAACGGCAAGGTTGGTAATACTAGCGGAAATCTATGTAGAAAGAGGAGGGCTGAAGAAAAGAAATAGTTGTGAATGTAAGAAGGAAATTAAATCTGGTGCATTAGGGAGGATAAGTCACTAAGTTTCTAAATGAATCCTCCATTACCTTAAGCCTACATTACAACCAGAACAAGTCCTATTTGATTTTGAGCATAACACACTTCATTAGTGGAGATGTACATAAAGGGAAAGTTTATGGTTCTCAATGCATGCATGTATGATATCTTTGTTTAGTGAGAGTGTACCTTGTTTGCAAAGTCCTTAAAGTATATTCAATTCGCTGAGTTAAGTGTGTGAACTATTTTTTGGAGTGAGGGGAACTTGTTGTATGAAAGATAGGTGATATGTAATGGTGCACATGTTGTTGAATGCGTTGGTTGCTAAACGTTATCAATGCAATTACAGGAGTCATGCATATTTTGAATGAAATCATGCCTGTGTTAACTGGTTACAGATCCTTGGAAGAAAGTGGCGGATGCACAAATACCATAGTAGAGAGTCTAGGTCTAGGAGTAGTTAGTAAGTTGTTCGAGGATGAACAAAGCTCTAAGTGTGGGGTAGTGATCTTAGGTGTATTTATATGCCTAGAAATCTAATAATGCTCGTATTTAAGCCAAGTTTGAATTCAATGTGTGTTTTTTTATAGTCTTATGGAGTCTTTTGATTGTATTTGAGCTAACCAACATGATTAGTTGTGTAGGTAAGCTTAAAGTGAGAAACGAGCACTGAAAAGGGCATCGAAATCACAAGGGGACACAAGCGAAAAGAAGCAAGGAAGAAGAATGAAGAAATGAAGTTCAAGGAACTTATGTATCCTCTCCGCGTCGCGGAGAGGGATTGTGAATTTTGTTCGTGAAAGTCAGTTTTGAGTTAGAGTGGTCCGTGTCAAGACCGCGTCGCCAAGAAGAGAAAAGATTCGCATAATGAAATTTGGGTAGCCCTCCGCGTCGCGCCCTAGTATGACAGATTTAGCCGTTTCAACTTTTGTATAAATAGGTTAATATTTTATTTTATTAAATGATTCCTTTTTCGGGGTTTTGAAGAACGATGACTTGGAGAGCTATTTCATTATTTTTTAGGGTTCTTTCCTAAACTCCTTTCCTTTCGATCTCTTTATGATTATTAAACATAGCTTGATCAAATATATTGTTATGAGCAGCTAAATACCCTAGTTCTAGGGTTGTGGCTACAAGATAATTGTAATTTATTAAGTTTTCATTGGGTTAATATCAATTATCATATGAATCTTTCTTATGTTCTTATTTTTCGTATTTCATGACTGATCGCCAATAAAATAAATACATTGTCCGAATTGAACTCGGGAGAGGAATAAGAGGATAGAACGTGGGGCATAGGGAGCATGATTTTCTCTTAATAAATAGGGTTAATTTGTATCTAGGATAGGGATATACCTAGAAACCATGCTTGGACACTATACAAGAAGAAATCGTAATGCTCGGTACTTGATCCAATCTATCCCCGCTCAACGATGTAGTTAGGTTGTCATTTATTGTAGGCGATTAGAGGTCGGTAGACCATGATCATATATTTAACCCTGTGATCATTGATTCAATAGTTGATAAACACCCATTTAAATAATATAAATTGCATGAATCCTGAAAAGAGTTGTAGCCCTGAACTTTACCCAATCATTGTTTGAAACCCTTGAAATTGAATCGCGCTTGTTTAATTCTGTTTAATTATTAGATTATAAAATAAATCATTCTTGAAATCTTGATAACACTTGTGCTAAGCTAGAAGTTTTGGAGAAATTAATTGATTCTAATCGTGAGTCCATGTGGGTACGATACCCGGCTCTTTATAAGAGCCGCTTTAATACTTGAACGACCACGTACACTTGCGTGTGCAATTTGAGCGTAACACTAGGGTTTCAAGCTTCAAAGTCTTATCTTTTCTCTTGCTCCTTAGGATTTTGATCATCAAGGTATGCGAGAATTCACCAATGGATCCCTTTCACCCATTGGGTTCCAAAAAAAACTCAAATCTTCAATTCAATTTCATCCAATTATCTAGGGTTTCATGCTATTCCTCATGGATTTAAGTTATTATGATTCAATTGTTATTATTTGGTCTTATTATGTATGTTCGATTCAATTACATGTTTTCTAATTGCTTTCATATGGACCCATGTTTTATACTTGATTATGACTATGAACTTCAATTTATAAATTGATTATGAATTCATGCATGCTTTATGAAAAGAATAAGTTAAGGCAAAAGGATGTTGGTAAGATAAGTATCAAAGATTTGTGAAAGACTTTCTCACATTTGAAAGGAATATTGATTTAGATACTTAGAAAGGTAAGTGTCTAGTATGAGCATATTATGAAATCATGATTTCAAATGAGCTATTCTAATATGAACTTATGATTGGATTGGTAGTATTTAATTGGTGTCTTTATAAGTATTTTTGATAGGATTATGATTATGTCTTTTCCGTTGGGATTTGTTTAGCAACGAGAGGACTTTGGAATGGAGGTCTTACTATTAGTACATATTTGATCGTTAGTAGCAATTCCCTTATCACAAACTGTGTGCCTAGTGAGTGGTGGATTTCCACTCATTTGAGGCTCTTTTCTTAGTTATTTTGGCTTGATTTAGTCTAGAATTGGTACTTTTAATGTGATTTTCTTCATATTGCAGGGAAATAAAATGGAGAGTAGATTTAGATGATATTTGAAGAAATCAAGTGGAAATGAGGAAAAAGTGGTAAAGGCTGAAAAATAAAAAATCTGACAGAGAAAAGACTTTTCGCGAACGCGCCCGAAGGACTCTGAATGCGGAAGCCTAGTCAACAAAGGCCCGCTAATGCAGAGTCCTGGTCAGCGGATGACCGCAAACGCGCCCTAGGGACTGCAAACGCGGGGTCCTAGTAAACTCAAGTCTGTGAATGCGGATAACCTCCCACGAATGCGGAGTGTCATATTTCAGACACCCGGACATAATGGAAATTTCACCAAATTGATCCCAAACACTGAACAACAGTCACCCATCAATCTATCCAAGTTAGAATAGAGAGAAAAATTCATCTTCTTAGCTTAGAGTAGAGAAAAACTTGCAGTGTTCATAATTTTGGGTTGATACTTTGAAGGCAAGTTGCTTCACAAATTTACATTTGAGTTTGAAGATTGTGTTCTTATTATAAAATCTCGTGTTCCCTTCTTGTTTCCTTGTTTTACATTGCTAAAATTATGGGTGTAATTGTGTATATAAAATTGAGGTTTTGTGCTATAAATAGACAATTCATTCGAATATTTAATTTATTGCTCTATTGTTTTAGTAATTCCTTGATCCCATGCTTACTTTCATAAAATGGGTTTAACATAATTTTTATGCTTTAATATATGATTTGAGAGTGCACGCTTGAAATCTACCTTTCAATCTTTGTAGGTTGCTCGAAAGAGAATTCTTGAAGTGGAGAATTAGGTTAATAATCAAATTTGTCTTTGAGTCCTAAATTTGAGACCGAAATTAGATAATTTCGATCTACTTTATTTAATGCTGAAATTGATAGAAATAGGAGTTTAGATGAAGGTATTGGATTTCTTTGTTGTCGACACGATCGAGACTGAAAAAAGATATCGTGATATAACACTTTGAGACCGAAAGGAGATTAGTGTTGATTGATGATAATCTAGCCTATCTATGATTGATTTAGCATGGTTGAATTGGAATGGATCATTGAGTGTTGATTGAATTCCGAATTTCTCAATTCTCATATATCTCTTGCTTGATATTGTCTTTACCCAAAGCCATCGTTTGGTTACAGAAATCACTTTTATTTTGATAATCTTATATATTGCATGTTTAGGTTCAAACTAGTAGCTATTCATTCTTTATATTTTCAATTGCCGACAAATTGTTCCTTGTGGAATTTGACCTCGACTCTTAGTTGGGTATTTTATTGACGATGACGACCATTATCCTTTTAACTTTTTTTTAGGGTAATTTGAGTGTTATTAGTGTCCCCCGTAGGATTTTCTTAAATGACCTAGCTAGTGGATACACCGTAGCAATATGATGATATGGAGTTCTACCTTGGCAAGTAGACCCTCTATTTTTTGTATGAGGGTTGCATCGGATTCCATGTTATAGCTCACGTGGTCTTATTTCCGGTTAACGGTAAATATCCCACAAATGAATTATGTATTCTTCAAAAGTATTTTCAAAGCTTACCTTTGGTTTTCAAGTATGCATTGACCTTGTTCATGATTTATACATTCTCATTAAAGGATTTATTACGTTTAACTTGGTCATGCATATCATGTTTAAGTTCACTATATTATCATGTTTACGTTTTATTACATTTTTTCATACTTAGTACATTCATAGTACTAATGCATATTTGTGTTTATATTGTCTCATAATATAGGATCCAACACCCCTCCAGACGCGCTTAAGTGGATTGCTCCTCTATTGAATGCTTAGATTGGTGAGTCCTCACGGAGTCACGGTTCGAGAGCAATGTCATTGATGCTTTGTTGCTTTTAATGTCTTTTAGTTTAAACTTCTACGTGGTGTATGGGTTACGTCTCAACTACTCATATGTTGTTAGAAAGGCTATGTCAGATAAAGTTTAGATTTCTGCATTTAGGTTTCAGTCTTGTACTCACTTTAGATTTCTCTATATGATCTAATCTTTACTTTGAGAGTTCATGCTTTTATGTTGTACTTGATAGTATATCATTTTTTTTACGTCAAGTGGATTGTTTAGGGCCTCTCGGGGTTCTATTCACCATATCACACATAGGGGTACTTTGAGTCATGACAAACTTGATATTCATAGCATCAGGTTTATAGAAATATCATATGATGTCTGATAAGTTGTGTTGATTAGATTCTTGTTCATGAATGTGAAGCGCACCACATTTATGAATAGGAGGCCACAGGGCGTTTAGGAAACTTCACTTCCTTCACTACTCTAAAGTCGTGCCATGGAGTTCATTTATATAAATGTCTTTCTCCTAGTTCTTATCTGATGATTTTAAGGATATGTCTCCTCAAGGAGCTAACACAAGAAGGAATATAGGTGACAATGTGGAACCCGAGGTTTCTCAAGTGACGGTCGATCCTTTGGCCTAGCAAGTGTCACATGCTGAGTTTTTAGCATCTAAGTTTTGCTTCCCTCATCTTGTCCACCACAAAGGTCACTCCTACTCTTAACCTTATTTTTAATCTTGTCGGTCCTAGTATGCTCACACATTCATCTTAACATCATCATCTCCACAACATGCATCTTCTGAACATAAGAGATCTTGACTGGCCAACACTCTATTCCAAACAACAAAGACGGTTTAACCACCACTCAATAAAATTTACCTTTAAGTTTGAGTGGTTTCTTCTTATCGCATAAGAATCTATAGGCAAGCCTCTATTTCATCCATGCGATGTGTGACATCATCGTTGATGTCCTCATTATCTTGGATTACAGACCTAAGATACTTAAAACTTTTTCTCTTAGGGATAGTGTGTGTGGCAAGTCTTACTTCCATGTTGGTTTCATCCAACATAACACAAAATTTGCACTCCAAATATTTCGGATTTTTTTCAACTCAACCTTAACCCTTTGAACTCTAAAGTTTATCTTCAAACCTCCAACCTAGCATTAACTTTGTCTCGTGTCTCATCAATCAGTACTATGTCATCCACAAATTACATACACCATGAAATCTCCTCCCGAATAAATTGTATCAACTCATCCATCACCAAGACAAATAAAAAATGGGTAAGAACGTAACAGATCCTTGATGTAGCTCCATCTCAATTGAAAAGTGCTCAGAATCTCCTTCCACCTTCCTAACCCAAAACTTTGCCTCATCATACATATCCTTTTATCATCTTAATATAAACCATCGAGACACCTTACAACAAAGACAGAGTATTTAAAATGGAGAAAATGATAATAAGGAATTTCTTCAAGTATCAGTATCACTACGCGCGCAACACAAGAGATTTCTCAAGTATCAGTATCACTACGCAACACAAAAGGAGATTTCCTCAAGATTAGAAAGGACTTGGGAGGGGGGGGGGACAATTTGATGGGGTTTCAACTTGATAAGCAATAAATAGCTAGTGTATAATCAACCATAGCATGGATAGAATTTTTCTAATAACTATATTCAAAATTCTCTCGACCCAATGAATATATGTGTCTTCGGTTTTTCCGAACTCCAACACCTTGCTATTCAAAACACCAAACATTTTGAGTGGGTATATACTATCTCTAGTTCTAACCTTTAAATGAGAATTTAATTGGATTTAGACTATCTCTAGATCTAATCCTATGATTAAATCTCAAGTCCTCACTATTAAAGTTTTATCCAATTTCACTTATCTTTTCCAAGTAAAAGTGACATTAGAGATTTCAATCAATGTTTGCCATCATAATTTTTAGATTAAACCTCAAAAAGAATAACTGATCTATGCATAATAATCACAATTTTAAGACTAATTAATCACTATCCAATCAAATATACACGCTCATCATGTGCACACCCCCTAGATAAAAGTTTAACTACTCATAATAATGGAAATAAAAGTTATACCAAAATAGTAACACTTCATTGCATTCATATTCAACGACCAAAATCAGATCCAAGTTTGAATATATCCACCAATGGTGTATTCTTCTTGAATAAGCAAAGGAAAAAGTAGTACCTCTCTACTACTTGATTCTACAATGTCTAATATTTCTAATATCTCAATTGAAAAGAAGAATAAAGTACACAATTGGACACATCCCTAAACTGACCTAGTAATTCACAAAATTACTAGCATCGTGAGAATTACTACATCACAAAATCGAAAAACATCAAGGAATTCATACTAGTCCCCTACATACTACAATTATTTTTTTTTGCATTTGTAGCTTTCAAGCTAAGGCATAAAGATACACTTATCAATTGGAGGAGCTGAAGAAAATGATGGTGTCCACGTTGTTTCACTTTCCTCAATCGACTAGGTTTCCTAATTCAGGATTGTCTAAGGATGAAGCTAGTCAACAGAATATATTGTTTTGTGTAATAAATACACAGTGACAGATCTAGGAGTTTGGGTCGTGGGTACTCTGAAAGTGGCGGAGTCAAAAATATAAAAAAGACATGTTAAAAGGGAGATTCAAACGCATGCTCAGCAACACTAAAAGGGCCTTAAACACCCATCCAAGAGCCAATGGACCAATAAAATCATTTGTTCACTAGGTGCTCTATGTTAATTTTATACAAATACTTCTTGATTTCTACACAGATATACTCCCTCCGTCCACAATTATTTGGCAGGTATACTAAAAATAGATGTACAAGATTAATTGTCAATTTAAACAATCAAGAAACAATTAATCACATTTTTTCAATTCTACCCTTAATGATAGTGTAGTTCAATTGAAAAGTTATGTAGACTTTTGGTATTCTTGGTATAGTAGGGTTATATTAGTCAAATTACACCTTCTATTAAATTTTCCTTGAGGGGTGTGCATGACCTTACCCTGACAAACAATTGTGGACGGAGGGAGTATATATTTTGAGACAAGGTTAATGGGTGCTCGGTCACCCAAAGGACTCTATGTGGATCCGCCCCTGTAAATAAAGTGTTTGGATATATTGTATTGTTCACTGTCGTTACATAATATCACACATCCATAATTTAAATGATTGAGTAAAGCTAATATAAAAAGGTAGGATAAAAGATGAAAAATGATTATTAAATATAATAAATAAAGACAAAATGAGAAGAAAATATTGAGGTCACAACACGATCACACCAAATCGGTCATTACATAAAATGAGTCTTTTCGTCGTTATCTAACGATTTTAAATTTAAACGATACGATACAATATAATTAAAATAACAATCAAATAAACATTGTATTTAAACTAATAATACAATACAATGGGTAGCAATCATCTAAACAAGGTGTTAGTTGGGTCAGGCCTCTTTTCATAATTTTTGATTTATTTCTTAAAAAGAAAAACCATGTGAATTGTGTGTGAGAGAGAGATTAACAGAGATGAATGAGATCTAAATATTCATTTGTCCATTTTAATTGTCATGTTGTGCTTTTCAAAAGTCAATTTAACTAATTTTTAAAGATAAATTAAATTACATTAATTTGATATTTTAAAAATAATAATTAGATATTAAAAAATTATACAAAAAATACTATAAATTCCAACTTTTTGCATATCAATATAATGAAAAAATACATCGTGTAAAATATTAATCAAAAACTATGATAATTAAAAGTGAACGAAGACAATATTA
This sequence comes from Solanum piurae, assembly GCA_029582685.1. NCBI lineage: Eukaryota > Viridiplantae > Streptophyta > Magnoliopsida > Solanales > Solanaceae > Solanum > Solanum piurae. The sequence continues at coordinate 18,786 of JAJOOO010008577.1, read as the reverse complement.
TATTCTTTTTTAGCTGAACAACAACATTAAAGAGTATTCACTGCCATCAAACCTCAACCATTAGTAGCCCACATACTTGGACCTAAATAAATAATACTCCCTTAATCCCTCTGTCTCTAATTACTTGTCCACCTTTGAATTGACATACCTATTAAAAGAAATTATTGACATAGTGAGTTTTCTATTTTATCTCTATTAATTATAAAGTGGATGAATTAAAAATTTAATATTTTCAAAAAGTTCTACCTTTTTCAAAGTAATTAATTGAGGGCATAATAGGAAAAAAAAATTATCCTTTCTTGATTTGTCAAAATGGACAATTAATTAGGAATACTATAAATAAAAAAGTAGATAAGTAATTAGGGACAGACAGAGGGAGTAAGTAAAAAATAAAAAACCAACAACTAGCAATACTCTCACCTCATTTGCCTGAATTTCTCCAACTTCACCCGTTTCTAATTTCAATCCAGAAAAGTAAAAAAGAAACAAAAATATCCTATCATTTTGTTCACGAAACACGAAGCTAACAAATCAACACAGTAAACTAGGGTTCCCAAATTCCCTCTTCTTTCTCCCGGTATTTTCCAATACTTCTCCTAATTTTCTGCATATCTTCTTCGGAATATCATTTCACCTCGTTTTATGGGCTTCATCCCTTCAAATTCTGCATATCTTCCGAGTATTCTCAATTACGATATTTTTCTAACTTTGACTTAATCCATTTTAATCATTTTCTTATTTTTTTTTTACAGGATTTCGTATTTGAGAGAAAAGGGAAGATTTGTGCATATCTATTTGAAAGAGGGAGGAATTTGCATATCATTAATTGCGGTTTATGGGTGTTTTGGTTTGTGAATTTTTTTATTTTTTTTATTTTTCAATTTATGGGTTATTCCTAATTTAGGGTTTTGAGGAGTTTATTGGATTGTGTTAGTCGATGGATTCTGAAAGTATGATCCCGTCTACCAGTGTGGTCAAATGTTGTGATTGCGAGTGCAATTGCTCCATAACGAATAGTTCCTTTTCGGGGAATTGGATACGGACTGTGAAGCGGAAATTTGATGAATATGATGAGATTGAGAAGAAATTTGTGATCCCGGGTTTAATTTTGCCGCAAACGGCTCGTATAGATATGGGAAATGAGTGTATTGCTTTAAGGGAAATGGTTTGTGGACAACAGGAGACGATTCAGGAATTGAGTGTTGAGCTGGAGGAAGAGAGGGAAGCGGCATCCTCAGCTGCTAATGAAGCCATGTCGATGATTTTGAGGTTGCAAAGGGAAAAGGCTGAGTCACAAATGGAATTTAGGCAATTCAAAATGTTTACGGAGGAGAAAATGGCTCATGATCAGCAAGAGATAATGGCGTTGGAGGATTTTTTGTATAAGAGGGAGCAAGTGATTCAGTCGTTGACTTGTGAGGTGCAAATGTATAAGCACAGGATGTTGAGTTATGGGCTATTGGAGTCTGAGGTTGAGTATGATGGTGAGAAAGAGAATGGTCATTTTAGCCGGAACAATAGTGTAGGTGAGAGTTCCGATGGCCGCTTTGACATTCCTTCTTATGATTACCCTCCCTTGAAGTGCACTATAAATGAGAACCAAGTGAATACTGAGGTTGATGATGAGGTTGTTGATGTTGAGAAATATGCATTTGGGGAAGCCCCACGATCATGTGATCATTTGCGTTACCTGGAGAAGAGGATCAATCAGTTGGAAACAACACCAAGTAGTCGGACTGATGGGGAAGTATTTAACAACAATATCCTTGAAAAAGCAATAGTTGCTCAGTCTCCTTTTGTACCAAATAAAGAAATATGCTCAGATTTCATCTCAGGTTCTCCGAAGTTTGGTGGAAGTGTTAGAAAAGCAGAAAATTTGCAAACAGAGGAGTATGCAAACTTGAGGAAGGTGGATGAGTCATCGGATGTTGGGGATGAAATGAGTGACAGGGTTTATACAATTGACTCTATACATCAGGGTGCTGGATATAATGGTAACTCAGAGACCAAGGGTTCTGTCCATACCCCAAGAGATTCCCTAAATCATACTGATTTTGGAGATCCTGAGGTCACAAAGCTTTACCTTAGGCTGCAGGCCCTTGAGGCTGATCGGGAATCAATGAGGCAGGCTATCATTTCTATGCGGACTGATAAAGCACAGCTGATATTGCTTAAAGAAATTGCTCAGCAGTTGTGCAAAGAAGCGTCTCCAGAAAGGAGGATACCTGTTAGGAAGACATCTGTAATCAAGAGCTTTTCTTTCATCTCCATATTCAAGGTATGATGTTATCTGTGATCCTACATTTTGTGCTCAATAAATTCATTTGCACATATCAAAGTATGTTGTGCATATGAGCTTTGTCCTAGATCATTGCAAACCACAATAGGAACAACCGTTGTATCATGATACAACTGTTACTGATTTTTCTGGAATGAACACTGTAATTTCTGGATCTTCCATTTTCCTTTATGCTGAGCCACTTTATATTACAAGCATTACCTCTTCTTGTTTATCTTCCTTGATTTCCATTTCTTTGAACCACTACATCTCATCTAGTTTGTTTACAATCCCATGACAATGACAATATTGACCAGAACTCATCTTATGTCTCTTCAAATTAGGTTTACCAATTTTGTTTCTCTATTTCTGGTATGATAACAAAATATGAATGCCAAACTATTGTCCCTGTATATGAATGTCAAGTATTTGTAAAATAAATAGCATAGTTTACTTACCATTATGAGTTGAGCTCTTGGGCTAGGAATGCTGATCGATGAGTACTGTTTGTTGTTTAGCATACTTTGTTTTATGCATATATTCGTGATTGTTCCACTCCTGTACATCAATTGACTACAGTAATATTTTTCCGGTTTGCTGTTGCTATGACTATTCTCTGTGAGGATTGGTCTTGTAATTGTTTGTTTCCTACTGGTTGAGGCTTTGGAAGAACGCAAACTCTCACAAATTTTAGTGTCAACTTATTCTGCAGTTTTTGTGTGTGTAATAGGATGAGCCTTTCTGGACATAGAATACAACTACGCCTCTATCCAAGCTAGTTGGAATTGGCTATATGAATCCTTACTATCAATGTTTCTCCCTTTAGTCTGTATTCAATATTTGTGAGTATTGATCATAAATAGATCAGTTTTACGATGGCTTTATACGTACAGCTACTCTCCTCCTTCATCCACGTTTGGGGCTGAAAATGTGGGCAAATTCACACTGTGTTCATTTTTTCAGAAAATAAAATGATGAGGTAAATATTTTTCTGGTTCGCAAGCTGTGGGAAAATCTAGAGTTGGGTTGATAATATCCCTTGCATTACCTCCATTTGGCGTGAGCCGTGGAATATTTTTGCTTCATTGGGTTGGCTAGAATTGGTATGGCTAATAGCTAGTCTATTTAGGAAAAGTTTGGTTTGTATATTTGAATAAAATATTGAACTTTTTGGAATCATCAAATATATTGACCTCCTACAGCTTATGTTTAAGTAAGATATTGAGCCTATCCAAGAATAGGAAGAACTCAATGTGAACATGAATTTTGGGTGGAACAACATACCGAGTTATATGAAATCTGCTATTGGGATTACTTTTGACCTCAATTTGAGATCTTGATGTCTTATTACATGCTGCTCTTTTGTTGATGTACCTAATTGCTTTCTCCAGTTTGATTTGTATGTTTGTCTCACATCTCCCTTCACTGGTTATTTTGGAGGGGTAAATATTGATTTAAGGAGAGTAAAGGTTTTGGATCAGAAGATTATAGATATAAACTTTTGTATCTTAATTTTTATTTCCCTGAACTTTGTTTATTCTGATACTTCTTCCCTTTTCTTTCTGTGTGGTATGGAGAGAGAGCATAGAGAATCTATTTTTGCTTTTTGGTATCAAAGTTTTCCCAACCTTGCTCCCTGCCCTTGAACTCCAATTATTTCTTTTGGCTCTCCCATGTCATGTTTTCTGGTATATAATTGCTGATATCTTATCTGTTTTTCCTGTTCAGTGGATAATGTCCTTTGTCTTGTGGAGAAGGAAAGCACATCGATGCAAGTGAGTTTTGATCATTAGAAAGCTATTACTATTTTATGTAGTTGCTTTTACTGTATTTCTTCGAAAGGAAAATCTGTTATCTCATTTTGCCTGCTGCCAGTTCTAGTTTGAGTCAGTTGAGTTTGGCACTGAAATAATCAATATACTTGTTTAGGTACTTGTTTGGTTTGACTGCCAACAGGGTGGGCTTGCTTATGCTGTTAGACAAGGGACCTCGTGTTGGGCAATGGAGATGTCTTTCAAGTACGCAAGTGTGAAACCAATACTCATTGGTCCACAGCGACTTCAGCATCTCTTATGCTTATCGGCATGAATGCAAAGCGGATTTTAGTCAGATTAGTTGCTTTTGGATGTTCATTCATTTGTTCTCGCCCTATATGCCTTGCTGCTGCTAATTTGGGTACTGGATTATTTTGTGCGTTGTTCTTTTCACTTGATTGTTGGAATTGAATACATCTTGATGAAACATTCGGCAAAAAATATAGTTGTTTCTCAGCCATCTAGAACTTGGATCTTATGGCTTGGTGTAATTTTACTTTAGGTTAGTTACTTTTGTATATTGTAGATTTGTGAATAATCTTTTTGGGGGGCCCTCACAATACAAAATGAGTGCTTTGTTTGGGATTGAAATGTAGTTGATTGATTGAATAGAATGAGTGCAGTTTTGCACGTTTTTAAGTACGTCTTCTTTTCATCTTAACATGCTCGAGATAGTTTCAAGAATTTATTTGCACGGCAGCGCGAGGAGTTCCTACCAGGTATGATATTTAATATTTGTTCTCTTTTATGAACTTTGGCGAAAATAACTCTTTTTGTTGTATTTACACAGTAATTGACTTTTTTGCATTTCCATTCTCCTGCCTTTTTCCAACTCTTCTTTTTCTGCCACTCTTTTCGCAATGACCTTTGATTCTTACTCTCCTTGCACCTGTGTCTTACTGTTCGTTTTATGTCAACCAGAGTTAGGAAACTATCTTGTTATATTCTAGTTTTTTTTTTTTATGTTAATAGATGCATAATCTTGATATCTTAGTGATGTCATTATACATTGAGGCGCATTTTAGCGTGCATAAGTTGCACAGACATCCCAAAACTCTACATACATAGTTTGAGATATTCCTAGAGGTACTGGAATTTGATCTATCTAGTTCTAGTTGCATAGCCCAAAAGGGCAGGGGTATATAGATTGGCAATATTATCAAAAGGTTCTCGGTTCATTCCTTCTTTTGCAAGCAAATCTGCAACTTGACAGTTCTTCGGAACTTGTGCAGATTCCCAGTTGCTCCATTATGAACAGAGAGTTGTTTGCCAGTGTGTTATAAGTAGGTGAAGATTGCAGTAATAATTTTATAGCTTCAGTTCAGTCTATTTTCATTTCCAATGAATATAAACAATGCACATTAGTAGTCTTGACTCTTCTTGATGCATGTATGTATTGCTAGTAATTCTGCATGTGTGTGGTTAGTTGCAGATAGACTGTCATGGAAGCCAAGAACCCAATCTCCTCTGCCCTTTTTAAAACTCCGCCATCTCTTCTAATATCATTGTTTCCATTTGTTGCACCATTTGTTTTCAATCTATAGTAGCTAGCTCTAGTTGTAGTGTTTTATTAAAAGATAAATGTGTTTCTCCTTAGAAAATTCATTACTAGTGTGTTTATGGAGATTTTATTTTGTAATTGTTATGGTGATTGAAGTTCCGGGTGTGCCAGATGCAAGAAGGACGGCTATTATGTCAGTTATAATGAGCATTATGTGTGTTATTGGGAGTGCTCCTAAGCATGCCAAGCCATTGAGATTGGCTTTGATTTGAAGAGGGTGTACTATAATATGACCCAATTTTGTCCAAAAACCAAGAAAATCTGCTCAATGGGTTCCTTTGTATTTTGTTATAAATTAATGAGTAGATTATACTGGGTCTTATGTTGATACCAATAGAATTTAGGTAAAAACGTGTAAGACATCTTTTGTGGTTGCAAAGTCACGTAAATTAAACAATCTTTGCAGGAACTCTTGGCCTCATTTGTTTTTTTTTTATTAAGATGAAGTTGTCTGAATTTAAAATATTAAGATTTGTCTCTAGATCTGAACAATGAAAGATTTATATTGTATGTTTTTCAACGCTTAAGTATGCATAAATTATTTATTTACAACCATAATAAATACGCAAAATTCAAATCAAAGGTACTTCCTCTTTTTAGTTTTACTTGTCACTATTTGATTTGGCACATCCATTAAGAAAATAATTATTGATATAGGTATTTATCATACCATCTCTACTAATTAATGTTTGGTATTGGGTCTTGAAAAATTATATGGAGAATAATATTTAATGCTAGGGGTAAAACATGAAAATGGATAATTGTCTTTTCTTGATATGTCAAAAGTGACGAGTAAAAAATGAAAAATTATTTTAGGAATAAGTGACAAGTAAAAGTGAACAAAGGGAGTAATTAAATATTTGAAAATAATAAATTGAATTAAATAAAATCATTATTTGAATAAAAATGAAATATTTATGTTCGCTAGTGATGGTGGAGATGATTTCTAATGATGGTGGTTATAATGGTGTGTTAATGGTGGTAATAGGTGATGGTCGAGATGGTCTGTAATGGTGGTGGTTATAATGGTGTGTTACTAACTAATAATGGTGGTGGTAATAGTTGTGGTGGTGGAACGGTTGGTGTTGTAGCGACTGACATGTTGGCAGTGGTGGTAGTGGTTCTAATGGTGAAGTTGATTGATGTTAGTAGTTAGAGGTGTCGAAAATGACTCCAACTATAGGTAACCTGTCCAATCAGCTCAAAATTCTAAGGTTGGGCTCAAGAAAATTTGAATGGGTTTAATCTCAATTCTCAACTCATTCAAGTCTTGACCCATTTTAAAAGAATCATCAATTGAGCCAATTTAATCTCTAGTTTCAATCCGTTTTAAAATTCTTTATTTGCATTGATGTAATGTATGTTTCTATACTGAAGGTGTGAATTACTATCTATTTTATATCTTTTAGGATTTATTTATCCATTTATTTGAAATTCAAATTGTGGTTATAAAAATTAAATAATAATATGTAATTATTGAGATTAAGCAGGTCAAATTGGATGGGTCATGACTCAATCCGATTTTAGCTCATTTGAGCCCAAAGTAAACTTGGTCTAACCCAATTTCAATTTCAACTCAATCTAATATCTCCAATTTCAACTCAACCCGCCCATTTGACACCCTTATTAATGATGGTGACGATGTGTTGGTGGTAGTAGGTGATGGTGAAGATGATTAGTAGTAGGATTGACCACAGTGGTCGTAGTGGCTAATAGTGATAGCGATAGTAGCGATGGAGGTGATGGCAGTGTTGACATTGGATATAATTATAATAATGAAGGTGATAGATATGACAGTGACTAACAATAGTGGTTGACAGTAATGGTAGTTGTAATGAAAGAAGTAGTTTGTAGAGGTGACTTGATATTGGCAACGGTAATGGTGGTTGTGATTGTGGCGGAATATTGGATTCCCCACTTTCTTCAACCAACACGTGTGAGAACACATTATTTTTTTATATAAGGGTGAGGTATTGTGTTGAAGTAAAATATCTATTTCTATTGTTGATGGAAAACGTTAATCCCTTGGGGCAGAGCATTTATTTCCATGAGTTGGACAGCCCAAAATTTAGTGGCAATATAGAACACGAGAAATAATTAGGAATAGCATTTCAAGTAGCTTTGGCTAGGATAGTTCAATCAATATGATAAGGAATTTATTTTTTTCAATCGATAATTTATTCCTTGTATTGTCAATGATGTAGTTCATGGGTATCCTCTCATGGTCCCTAGTATGTGTTTCCATCTCCTCTTCTTTTGGCCAGCTATATGTAGTTCTATGGAAATCTCTTTCTGAACTACAGTTGGTGCTCTACATATATCTGTTGGAACCTGCAATTGTTTCTCTCCATCCAAGTATAGTAGACAACGACAACATACATGAATCCTAGGATAGTATTTTTGGGCGATCTGTTGCTAACAACTTTCGACAACCACATAACCTCTTCTTCCCACGAGTGCTCCAGTCTTCTTATCCCTATCCAATTCAATAGTATACACCATATCTGAGTGGCAAAAGTGCAATCAAACATCATGTGCGATAGGGTTTTAACAGTCTGGGTATTGCACAGACACAAGCAACATCGACTTGAATACCACATGTTGTTAATCCGTCAACTGTTGTTAATTTCTTTTGTAGCGCTAGCCATAAAATGAACTGATGTTTTGGGATCAATCCCTTCGCCATTTTAAGTTTCTTCCAGGCGACTTTAGGCAGTTGTGGGGAAAATGACTTATAGGCTTTCTTGATGTTGAAGTCACCTTTATCAACGAAACTATCAAGGGCAGTTTGGTAGGGGGGACCCATAGCCAACCAAGATCTTGCATCCAGTATTTTCCTAACCACCCAACTCGCTTGCTTAGGTGTAAGGAACATTGTCTATAGAGTTTTCTTTTATATAGAACGTATGGACCCATTGAACCCATAACTTTTCTTTCTTCTTTGCTATAGCCCATAATAATTTGAGTATTGCAGCTTTGTTCCAGTGTGAAAAGTTCAATATATTGACCCCCCCCACCGTCCCCCTCCCTCCCTCCTAGACTTGGGTAGACATAATGTATCCCATGCCACAAGAGCTTTCCTAGTGTATTCTCCACTCCCTGTCCATAGGAAGTGTAATGATCCGATCGGTTATTTTTTATTTTTCCGTAGAAATTACCATTTTTCCCCTCCCGATGTCGACCTCGAGTCGTTTTTTATTTAGTTTGAAAAGTTGCTTTTAAACTTGCGTTAAAAGTTGAGATTTTTGGTAAGTTTTGAGTTTGGAAGGCTAAGTTGTTAAAAAAGTGGTTTTCGGTGTCTTGGAGTTTCGAGTGTAGGAATGAGATTCCGTCGATTCCATCAGTCCCGAAATGTGAAATCTAAGCCGTGAGAGTTGTTGGTTTCTAATTCCGAGTCTTGTTGAGGATTTGAGGTTCTAAGTTGTGAAATTTTGAAAATTTAGCATTTGGGTTGACTTTGGTCAACATTCGGGGTACGGATGCTCGGATCGGGATTTCGAGAGTTCCGTTGGATTCGGAGAATGATTTTAGGCCTAGGTGAGATCTTGGTTGATTTTTGAGAGGTCCCGAGTTTGTTTTAGCCTTTTTAGGCGTTGAGTTAGTTTCTTGTGGTTTTCTTAGTTTCTTGTGGTTTTCACGGATGTCGGGTCAAGGATAAAATAAATGTAAGGGGTGGTTTCCTTTTCGTAGGATTAAAGAAATTTGTCTTTGATCCATTAAACTAAAATACATATGCTACTATTGGTAATGCAGTCCATAATCATCTTAGTGACAGAGATGGAATTTAAAGAAAGGAAAAGATACTGATATACCTATTAATTTTGTCGATCATATACCCCTTGTTATGAAAGTGGTTCAAATATATCTTTTACTATTACAAAAATAACTCATATATACAATTTTCCTCTAACAGAAGCGAAAAATTAATTTTAAATTTTTAAAAATATTTTTTGTTGGAAATAATTCATAAAAACATACCCATTTTGATTCTTTTGATTCAACGGCTACTTTAAATTTATCATTTTGAAGGTTAAATTTATTTTTACACAAAATTTCTTGTAAAATTTATTATAGATGTCTCATTTTTTTTTCACAGATACAAAATTAAATTACAATATATATATATACAAAAACATTTAGTTCTAAATTACAATAAAGCCGTAAAAATATAGTTTTGAATTTTTTTCTTACTTTTTTCTAAATTTTTCATTTACACTTATTGTTTTTTATTTCTATTATTTTTACACTAAAGAATGAAATAAAAAAAATGAAATAAGAATAAGAAACTCAAATGATGATAATAAAAAAATAATTAATGTGTGGAAAAGATTTTAGTAGTGGTTATCCTGCAAATTCCATGACAACGCTAAGTCCTTTTAAGTCAAGCTTAGGTCATTGATGATCTTGCAACCATCTTTTATTTTGTGTTCTAACCTTTGTCTGCAGGCATTGAGTTAACAATCTCTCTAAAGATTTTCACGATTGAAGATGTGCCCTATTAAGTGATAATCGGTCCATAATGAGATTGTAAATCACCTAAAATCTGATAATTTATTGTGTTTTATGCTTTTTGGTTATTTAGACATCAAATCCTACAAACAATAAACTAACATAAAAATACAAAAAATATATAGTGAAATAAGTCCAAGAACATAAAACCCTAGAGAAAAGATATAGATTATGTACAAATTTCTAGGCACATCATAGCTAAATATAGTAAATGCATAACACATTTACTAAATCATGTAAAAAAATCTAAATTTTCAAAAATTACTAACTTTTGGGCTTAATTAGAAATCTAGCTATAGTTTGAATATTTATCGATGTGAGTGAGATTAGAAGACAGAAGAGAGAGGCGAGCAGGATTTGGAAGAGAGAGATGTTAGATACAGGTTGTATTCGACGAATACAAGTTGTATCAATTGAATATAGTCCAATGCAAATAAGTTGATACAAAATTGTATTTGACACATATATCTTGTACATGTGATACATACATGTTGATGCCAATTATATCATTTATATTCGTTAGCGATACAAAATACAAAAAATACAGACTGATACAGGTTGTATCAATTATATTTATTATCACTTATCACTTATATAACTTGTATTCATTCGTGATACAAAAATACATGTTGTATTTGTTATATATAGACCCTTTTATATCACTTGTATTCATTCGCGATATAAAAATACAAGTTATATTTGATACATACAAGCTGATGCAAGATTGTATGTTAATACAACCACTAGAGTGATACAATTGATAGATTATTCCTGTAACTTTTTTTCTATGCAATTATTCCATGTATTTAGCATAATATAATTAATACAAATACACAAAATAAAATATACCCAAGGAAAGACAGACACAAAAAGGGTTTTTCAGAGGAAAATAAGACAAAAACACATATATCAAATGTAGAATGAGTAGAGAAAAAAAGAAAGAGAAAAGGAGAAAAATATTCAAGTGATACACACAAAGGAAAACACAATAAAAAGACTAAAAAGGAGCAAATAAAATGAGATATGGAGAGAGAGGAGAAATGCTAAAAAGGTGAAGTGTAGCTACAAAATATAATTGTTTAAAGTATCATTATGCATAGTCATAAATACATAACACATGCTCGCTAAATCGTGTAAAAATTTCTGAAATTTTAAAAATGACTAACTTTTGTACCTAATAGAAATTTATAGCTATATTATTTGAGTATTTACCATTCATAACAATAGGAGAGTGACTAGCAATATTGAAAGAGAGGAGAAATACAATTTGTATTCGACGAGTACTTGTCTCAGTGAATAGAATCTGGTGCAAACATGCTGATACAAATTGTATTAGGTACATACATGTTGTTAAAGAAAATACGAGATGTATTAATTTTATTTATTCGCGATAAATAAATAAAAAAATACAAATTGTATTGCTTGTATTTATTCACTCTTATTTTCTTGTATTCATCCTCGATATAGAAGTGCATTATGTATTCAATGTATACACCGCTCTTGTACGTTGATGCAACCATTAAAGTCATACCACTACTAAAAGACTGTCAAAAAGAGACGGAAAAGCGACGCAGTCAATCTCGTGGCTTTTTGGCTCGACGCTTTTCCAAAAGCAACGGACTGCGTCGCTTTTTTTTAAAAATAAATAAAAAGAGACGAAGTCCGTCGCTTTAATTAATTTTTAATTTATTTAGAATCTTGAAAAGTGACGGACAATGAGACGCCGTCCGCTGCTTTTTTGGAAATAAAAATTTGAAAAATTCAGAAAAGCGACGAACTAAAGGACCCTGTCCGTCGCTTTTCTGGGTTTTAAAAAAAAAAAAATCAGAAAAGCGACGAACAAAACCACCCTGTCCGTCGCTTTTTCTGTAATTTTTTTGACAGCAGTTTCTGCTGCCAACCTGCAAAAGCAATTCAATTCAATTCAGCCCCAATCAAACACAAAACTTAAATTAACATTCAAAAATATCTAAATCACAATTTAAAGACTTATAACAAAATTACAAAAAAAATCATTTCAAAATTACAAATAGTTCATAAAGACTATATTTGATCAAGGTTTCTAAAGTTCAACCTAATAATTAGTTCATAAATTCTATAAAACAAGATTTCTAAAGTTCACAATCTAAAGTTTAAAATCCTACAATAGTTCAAGATTTCTAAAGTTCACAACTTAAAGTTATAAAATCCCACAATAATTCAAGATTTCTAAAGTTCACAACCTAAAGTTCTAAAATCATAAAATAATTCAAGATTTCTAAAGTTCTAAAATCCCACAATAATTTAAGTTCTCTAAAGTTCACAACTTAAAGTTTTAAAATCCTACAAAAATTCAAGTTTTCTAAAATTCACAACTTAAAGTTCTAAAATTCTACAATAATTCAAGATTTCTAACGTTTCACAACCTAAAGTTCTAAAATCCTACAATAATTGAAGATTTCTAACATTCACAATCTTATAAAGTTCTAAAATCCTATGAAAATTCAAGTTCTCTAAAGTTCACAACTTTAAGTTCTAAAATCCTACAATAATTCAAGATTTCTAAAGTTCACAACCTAAAGTTTTAAAATCCCACAATAATTCAAGTTCTCTAAAGTTCACAATTTAAAGTTTTAAACTCCTACAAAAATTCAAGTTCTCTAAAATTCACAACTTAAAGTTCTAAAATTCTAGAATAATTCAAGATTTCTAACGTTTCACAACCTAAAGTTCTAAAATCCTACAAATATCAAGTTCTCTAAGGTTCACAACTTAAAGTTCTAAAATCCAATAATAATTAAAGATTCCTAACGTTCACAACTTTATGAAGTTCTAAAATTCTACAAAAATTCAAGTTCTCTAAAGTTCACACCTTTAAGTTCTAAAATCCTACAATAATTCAAGATTTCTAAAGTTCACAACCTGAAGTTCTAAAATCCTACAATAATTCAAGATTTCTAAAGTTCACAACATAAAGTTTAAAATCATACAATAATTTAAGATTTCTAAAGTTCACAACTTAATGTTCTAAAATCCCACAATAATTCAAGATTTCTAAAGTTCACAACATAAAGTTTAAAATCCTACAATAATTCAAGATTTCTAAAGTTCACAACTTAATGTTCTAAAATCCCACAATAATTTAAGATTTCTAAAGTTCACAACCTAAAGTTCTAAAATCCTACAATAATTCAAGATTTCTAAAGTTCACAACCTAATTAAAGTTCTAAAATCCTACAAAAATTCAAGTTCATATCTAATTTCTAGAATTTCTAAGTTCAAGAATATAATCAAGTAACCCAATGTCAACAACAATATAATACATATAAGCACAAATACAATGGCAAATTGAAAAAAATCAACTAATCTCTAACTTCTAGCTTCTAATTATTTGTTAGTTCTAACTTCTAATACTTAATTTACAGTCATCTTTTAAAATCCCCAATTTTTCTAACTTCAACTTTTAAACTTACGAAATTCAAGAACTTCTAAGTTGGAAAATTCAACTAATCTAATTTCAACTTTCATATACTATCCAATATTTCTAACTTCAAAGTAATCTAACTTTCATATACAATTGAATGTTTTTCTAACTTCAACCGTCAAACATACTAAATTCAAGAATTTCAAAGTTGAAAAATGCAACTAATCTAACTTCTAACTTTATAACTTCTAACTTCTAATTATTTGTTAGTTCTATCTTCTAATACTCAATTCACAATCATATTAAAATAAACCCTAATTTTGAAGAAAATCCTAAAATCAAAAATCCTCAATTCTCTACCTAACTAACAATAATCAAATATACAAATTAACAATTGAATAACACAATTCATTAAACTAAAACAATATGCTAATTTATAACAAATCAACTATTACTAGAATTGAAAAACACTAAAATTAAACCATAACCTTAACAAGCTAAGTAAAAGAGGCAGTAGGGACGGCGGGTGGCGGCGCTGACGGGGCAAGGCAGCAACGAGACTAATGCTCAAGGAGAGAAAGGTGACGGCGGCGTGGGGTGACGCAGCGGCGACGGCGGCGCAACAATTTGGTTTTAGAGAGAAGGGAGAGAAGAGAGATGGAAAAATGGGGGGAAAACCCGCTTTTTGGTTCAACATAATTTAAAAAAAAGCGACGGATAACATCTCTTTGTCCGTCGCTTTAAAAAAAATAATTGACCAAAATTTTGACTAAAAAGCGACGGACTAAGAGACGCTGTCCGTCGCTTTTTAGACTTAAAACAACTCCCTTCACAGCCGGGGAAGAAATGAGGACACAAAATAAATTTCCTTGGCGGGAAAATCCATCAATTTTTTCTCTATTTTGAAACTATTGCATATCATCATCTCTTCTAAACTGAACAATATTAGGGATACAGTACAGGGCATGGACAAATATTTGGATCCCTCTCCCATAAACCCTAAACCCACTAAGAGGTAACCATTTTTCTCTTACTCTTTACATTGGTGAATACAAAAAGGTAATTTACTTGATTTTAGGTCACAATGGAAGAGAAGTCTACTCGAATTGAACGGAAAATTTGATCGAAAGTACCAGCATGATGTTTCTGGGTTACTCATGCAATCTTATTCAGAGGTAAAAATTATGTTTTTATGTACATTTTCATTTTCAATTTTCACTTTGGTTGCTCAAGTGTGTTGTAATTTCCTTTCTTTTATATTTGAATTTGAAGGTTATGGTATTACCTCATACTTATCACATCCATGGAGCGCCTTGTCAAACACATGTACTACTAATCTATGCCTTTCTGTTTCCAATTGAGAAATGTAATATCATTTTCTCTTGTAGGAACTAAATTTTGTTAGTTTTGATTAGGTTTATGTTTTACACCATTTTCCTTGATTTTGAAGGGAAACTTTGCATCACAGTAGCAATTTAGACGTGTGACGGTTTCTTTTTTTTGGTAATATATCTATAATTTGTTCCTCCTCATTTATTCTTATGTGAGGTTCATTCCAGGTGAACTGGTTTCTTGGTGGAGTTGATGGTGCTAATTATAGTCAAAATCCGTTAGGCGGGTATTGTGGTCTTTTAATTTGTTTCAATTTATTTGGTTGTTGATTGGAAGCAACTGAATTATTATTGGTGTCCGAGTTTTGTCTTGTCGATGAGTCCTCTCTTGATTTCATGTCTTTTGTTTTCAGAGAGGGTATCTCAGCCTTGGAATTTGATAAAAAGGTAACTGCTGGATTACTAATCTCTGGAACTTGATCTGAAGCATTTGCTATTTCTTTCTTTATCCTTTTTTTTTGGTCAGATTTCTTTCTTTAACAAGTTTGTTGTGTTCTTCTTCTATTTGGAAAAAATTGGCTGCTATATTTTTCCAGCTCCCATAGGCAATTGCATAGTAACCTATAACTGCATTATCAGATGGTTGAAAGAACAGTTTGTTTATTGCTTCTATTTTGTGGGACTAGATTAGATGCCAGTCTTGCTTAGAAGTGAAGCTACTATAAAACATAATGTAATCTGGAAGTTCTTCAAGAAATAACATTCTGTTGGCTAAATGGAAGTAATATAGACTTTCATAATGCACTTCTTCATACCTTACAACAACAACAACAACAACAACAACAACAACAACATACCCCAGTGTAGTCTCACACAATTGGGTCTGGAGAAGGTAGTGCGTACGCAGACCTTACTCTACCTCAGAGGTGATATAGAGAGGCTATTTCCAATAGACCCCGACTCAATCAAAGACAGTGTAGGAAAAGACATAATGGAAGTACAAAATACATTATATAGTGACAAAAACAACAATTAGTAACCTAGTAGTACTATAACAAAATAATACTACAAACAGTCTACACGAAATAATAAATAGTCACGGAAATCGATGAACAAGAAACTATAAGAGTAATCCTACGATTACTAGTAAGGGCACAAGACAAAACACTCCTACCTACTAGTAGGGACACACTCCTACATACTAACCTTCTACCTTAATTCATGTCCTCACACCTTCTTATCTAAGGTCACGTCCTCGGATATCCTCATTTTTTAATTCTATCTCTCCTGGTATATCCAAACATCCATCACAACATCCTCATCTCCGCCACTTTCATCTTCTGAATGTGAGAGTTCTTGACTGGCCAACACTCCGCACCATACAACATAGCTGGTCTAACGACCACTCTGTAGAACTTGCCTTTAAGTCTAGGTGTTAGATCAACATAAAATGTGTATTTCTGCTTAGAGTTAGACATCTGAGTAGTATTATGCTAGTTATTTAATAGCTTAGTTAGTTTTATTGATTTTATAAGGAATGGTAGGAATACCAAAAAATGGATCTTTGGGTTTTCATCTATAGCTGTCTCCAGAACATGCCGAACTCTACCGAGATTGCTGAGTATGAGAAAAGCCACTTGGACGTCAGGACTCTTCATAAATAAGTCACTCAAATATGTTTGTGCGTGCCCTTGAACGTCCATTATCCTTACCGCAAATCCCACACACCATCTGTTTGCTTTTTAGAGACTATTCATTACCTTTTTATCTTCCAAATACAGATTTCTGTTTATTGTCTTCAGAGAGTTTTTCTTAACCATTGTCCTTCCCTTCTTTAATAATAAGCAATAGGAACCTAATAATCTCAGTCAGAACTTTTATTCTATTTTATTCTTTTGCTCCTTGAGCAACACTCCAGATGCCTTTTCCCATGAAGATTCCTATTATACTGGGAGATGCTTTACTCCTCAGAAGCAACAATAGCATTCTTTTGGAGGAAGGCTAATTCCAGTTAATAGCTTGTTAAATGGTATTCCAACATACCTGATGTCCTTGCTACTATTCCTGCCAGTATAGAGAAGAAGATTGACAAGATAAGGAAATATTTCTGTGGGAGGATGGTGCTTAGAACAAGAAGTTTCATTTGGTTAAGTGGAATACAATAGTTAGACACAAGGAAGAGGGGGGCTTAGGAGTTAGGAATTTAAAAGTTCATAACCAAAGTTTGCCATGAAAATGGTGTGGAGACTCAACGCTGGAAAGGTAGCCCCTTGGAAATCTGTGGTGGAAGGGTTTTGGGCTCCTAAGGCTGTGAATACACCTTACAAAGTAGCTGTGTGAAAACAGATAGTTTCTGAGGAGAATTCATCAACAATGTCAGCATTGTAGTTGGAAATGGGAAGAGAGTTAAACTATGGAAGGGCAATAAAATGGTACCGAACTGCTGAAAGAGCGATTTCCTTGCCTTTACAGTACAGCGAATAACACAGATGTGTTAATGACTGATGTCTTTAATGAAGATGGCTGGAATTTTCAGTTCAGGAGGAATTTCTATTATTCAAAATGCATAAAGTGGGACCTATTTTTGCAAAAATGTATTCAGTAAAGATAAATCAGGGAGGGAAGATGTATTGCGTTGGAATCCTAGTTAGAAAGGAGCTTTTCTGTCAACTCTTATTATAGAAAACTCCTTTAGCAAGACACTGAATTGGGATCTATGTGGCCTTGGAGGTTGATTTGGAAGAGCTCTGCACCAACTAAAAAGGCTTGTTTTGATTGGGTGCAGGGGCGGCTCTTGCATACAAAATTTGAGGCATATGCCTTAGGCCCCCAATTTTGGGGGGCATCAAATTCTTACCAAGAATAAATTTTTTGTTAATTTTTTTACATAAAATTATATTATTTTGTTCTCCTTAACCCCATTCAAATAGAAAAAAATCAATTATTTTTCAATAACACTCATATTATTTATCTGTTTGAACTTTTTTTTTCCCAATCTTTGATAAGGTAGAGTAATAGTCTGTCAAAAATATGAATCAATAGTCGAAAAGTGTTGAACAAAGTAAATTACAAATTCTTTTTTTATTTCTTCTTAAATTTTCAAGCAATACAACAAACATAGTAAGTAGGATATACCAAGTTATCAACTTCTTGAATCAAATTCTATGATTTTAACTCTTGTTTTTATTTAAAGTTTGTCAACTTATTACTAAGAATTATGTTAACAATTCATATAGTAATAGCCCCAGTAAAAGAGTGTTTTCTAATGTTGAATTGATAAAATCTTACCTAAAACTAATAATAATAAAAAAGATATTTGAAGAAATCATCTATAAAGAAATTTTAAGCAAAAATTTACATCTAAAAAGTTAGAAAAATAATTTTTAAATAAATACATATGAAGTTTATTTAGATTTTAGGCTTCTAATTGAAATCTGAAAGTTAGAAAAATAATTTTTAAATAAATATATATGAAGTTTATTTAGATTTTAGGCCTCTAATTGAAATTTCTCTTTAGGCCTCTAATTACTTTGAGCTGCCCCTGATTGAGTGGTGGTTCATGATGCATGTTTTTCACAGGAGAATTTGAGGAAAAGAGGCTCTAAACTTTGTAGCAGATTCTATCAATGTGAACACTCTTGTGAATCTGTTAGGGTGTGTTTGGTATGAAGGAAAATGTTTTCCTAGAAAATGTTTTCCTGGAAAACAAGTTGATTTTTGACTTATTTTCTCATGTTTGGTTGGTGAGTTGAAAATATTTTCCGGAAAAGATTTTTAGTGTTTGATTTATGAATGAAAAATATTTTTGAGAAATATCTTTTATTTTTACTAGAGTAGAAAATAATTTTTGAAATTGAAAATATTTTTTAAAAACAAACTTAAATTTTTTT
>JAJOOO010008576.1:0-53213 GCA_029582685.1 Solanum piurae | reverse complement strand
AATACAAATAAATAATAAAGGAGAAGAAAGAATAAACCACAATTCTCCGGCCTCCACGGCGGCTCTTCCAAAGTTCCTAAGCTAGAGGAAAATTTATATTGTGTCTTGTATCTTGGTTCTTGGCTCCCCTCAAGAATAACTTCTGATGCCCTATTTATAGATATAGAAAACCTAAATAAAATAATTGAGTCCAAATTAAATTAGGAAATCAAAACCCAATTAAATTGTGTTTTCCATTTTTTTTTCCGTGTTACTGGAAACACGCCGCCGCCTCCAAATATTAATGTCTTCAATACTTGCCACGTGGCAGTGGCTGGAAATTTGAATAGCAAATTTTCGTTGTTTTTTCCCCATATATACAAATATATTATTTTATTAAATTTAATCCATTAAGCTGTCTGCTTGATTTCTTACTTCAACTTTCCATCTTTAATTCGTTTTAGCTCCAAACTTCTTCATTTTTTCATCAATTTAATCCTACAAATAAAATACACAATTTAGCACAATTGATAAAATTTATGCTCATAAAGGACAAATATAAATACTAAATGTGAGGCGAATAATGATTAAAAATATGTATTTTGACCTCACATCAATGGTAGAGAGTGATAATAACTCATTTCCCTTCCAGTTAAGTTGATCCGTAATTCGAGGATGAATGATCTCAAGGCAGAGATATTGTAACAACCCAAAAATTTACTCTTAGAATTCGAATGGCTCGTGTTAAGTATATTAGCTTGAACCGGGTGATGTACTTCTTGATCATGTGTTACCAAGTGTAGAAAGGGTATCAGAAGTGATTTAGGGTCATAAGGGACCTCTAACACTATGTCAAGTTCAAATCCTATCTATCAGCTATGTTTTTCGCATTAGTTCACGCAAGAGTCAACTTCAACTGACAATATACTTCATTATATAAAGAACTATGTGAACCTTAACCTATCAAATTTAAGGTCTATGAGTTCTAACACCGCCAAGTTTGCATCAACTGAAGTTCTGAGTAAAAAGTTATGCCTATTTTACTGGACACTGTCCTGCAACACACTATAAACGCGGCCGAGGAATTTTCTGCGCGGGCGCGCGTCAAGGAAACAACTAGTACCTTCTTTTGCGGTTGGCTGCGCGCCTAAGGCATTTTCCGCGCCGACACGTGGGCGTTTGAGGAGTTTAATGACCCTCCAAACACATAGTTGACCTCCCTATTTCATAAATTTACCCTAGAAAGAAAGTTTTCAAGAAACTAACTTCCTCCAAGTTTCACCCATCATCCAAGGTAAGATTTGACCATAGATTTTCATAATTTCTTCATGTACACACCAATTAATATCTTCTACTCATGGAATTCATATGTTTTCAACAAAATCCACCTCGAAGGTTCAAGAAACAAACTCTTACGGTTTTTTCATCCAAAGATCTTACATTTCTCAAGAATTCTGAGTGTATAAGGTATGTAAGGTTATTCATAGTGTTGGACTAGTTCGTCCTCACGCCCTACATCTCAATTCATTTAGTAGCAAGTAGAATCTAGGATTCTTCCCTTAGTTTTATGAAATTCTTGATATTAGTTATTTTCTTATTCCAAATTCTAAATTCTTATATTATGAGATTGCAACATTATGTGCATTGATATCCTTGAATTGTTGTTCATGCTTATATTTTGCATGAACCTTAGTTGAAGAGATTTTTATTGGAATTCTTGGTGCATTTATTTCCATGTATTGGTTTCGGTTTTAATGTGAGTTCAAAAGTATTTTAAAGTATCTTTTGAGAAGAATTTAAGGGAACACAAATGTTTCCAAAAGTAGTAATTCACATTGAAAAAAAGAACTACTATTTTTAAGAAGAGCATAAATAGTATTTTTAAAAGCATTTAAGCCAGATAACAAGAAGTCTGGTTACACCTTAATGAAAGTATCTTTTTTCACATTGAAAATAAAGTACTAGTTTCAGAAAAATATAGAGAATTTCCAGAGTATTTCAAAAAAATTGTACAGTTCAGTTACCTCTTAAAGAGGCATTTTTGAGTAATTATCTCCACTCAGTGAGTATTTTACATGAGCATATTGTTATATATTTTGGGTGTAGTGTTTAGCACCGATTTGGGAGAAAGTTCAGATAACTCAGAGCACCCATAAATTACGTAGCTAGCGTGGATAGGATCGTATCGCAAAACAGGTGACTGCTAACCTGCCCCAAGAAGTCCTTTTAGTGGATCTATCAGTTAAGTTGTGTCTTATACTCCAGGAAGGTATAGGGCAACTCTGGAAACGTGGGTAAGACATTGTATTATCACGAGGCTTATAATGATTATTGTCGGTTAAGGAAACTCCAACTAAATTAAATTAAAGTGTATTTATGTATATATGTATATATATATATATATATATATTTCAGTTTAGTATTTACTATTATTGCAATTTTACAATTATACCTTAAATGATTGTCATCATTATTTATACTATACTTCAATTGTGTACTTTCAGTCCTTCAATTCAGTATTTACTATTGTTGCATCCCTATATAAAGAGTTAAAATGATTTTCATCATGATTTACATTATTCTTCAGTTGAGTTACCTTCAATCTTTACATTCAAGTAATTGTTAAATTTATTTCTATAACATACTCGTACATTCAATGTAATGATTTCATTCGACCTACATCATCTTATAATGCAAATTCAGGTACTTCACATCCTCAACACGATTTCCATTAAGATCACTTCTTCCGCTCGTCAACTTTCGAGTGTGACCTCCTTGCTTTGGGAGAACTCCAGTTTTTGTGATCTGTTAGTTGTAGCTTTTTGAGGGGTCGTGGATCTTGTTCCGACACTCATCTTTATACAATAGAGACTTCATAGATAGAAAATTTTGGTGGTCTTTCAGTTTCAGATGTTTTATTTAAAATATATGTTTCCTACTCCGTATATTTAGAGAGTTTTGAGATTCAATAAACTATTGATTAATCATTTCTTTCAGTTTGGTGCTTGTGTATGTTTGGGTTAGTCTTGTGCTTGTAATCAGCCAGGATGAGGTTCCGCCTTGGGACCAGTAATGGTTATTGAGTGTTGGCCACATCTTGGGTTTAGGCTTGGGTCGTGACATTTTTAGCGGCATTAGTGGCAGCTTTTGCGGCACCTGCATTAGTCTTAAAAGACTTAGATGCAATCATCTCGCCTTGTTATTTTCAGTTAGCAATTTTGGGATCTTTCGTGGTCGGAATTAGGTGATTCCAACTTTGGATTTCCCTAAATTGTTGGGGATACTTGGGTGTATGATCGGTTTTTATACCAATCACAAGCAAATCTATGCAGTTACACAAGTAAAATAGTGGCTCTAAAAGATCGGATTCTCAAATCCAAAGGACTTATTATTAATGTATATTTATTTCAACTAAATCCACAAGTTAAAGCAAGTGATTTTCAAGGATTTGAAATTTTTGTAATTGAAAATACGATTTCAATTATCTATTAATTAGAAGTAAGGAACAATGATTGACAACGTATTTTCTGTTTAAACAATAATTGGGACAATTGTAGGGCTACATCATACTAAGAAATCATGTGTCACATGTGTTTCACTGATTTCATAAGGTTACCAAATTACGGATTTTTAGGATTGATATTATGATCATGATCTCTCGATCAACGTCTAATCACCTATTGTCACACATCTTTTACGACTGTGAAAGGGTTTTTCAATTAAATTGAAGATATTGAATAGGCATATTTTATTTTTTCAAGAGTCGCCACTTGGAATTGAGTTATGGTGTTTCAAGTCACCTTTGTTTTTTTAATCCCTAAACAAAAGTAATGACTCTTTATTTTTTCTACGAACTAGATATTCGGGGAAGGTATTAAGCAACACTCGATTCCCGTAATTCTAGCACGATCGCTTTTATAGACATATACTTATCTTAAAAAAAATTGGTTAAATTTTGTCTACAGGCCATGGTTCGCTTGTATATTTTATTATTGAATTTCATTGGTTTAAAATCGGATGCATAATTGCATTCTCGGTTTTGACATACAATAGCTTAGAAACGTAAGTGTTTTCTTCTCACGAGTACATCACCTAATATTCTATGTTTAAATTTAATGAAATATTATTATAATAATAATTTGTCCAAGATGCGTCACCGCATTCTTGACTATCTTTTAGAGTCTCAAAAAAGATGTGTAACCACATTCTTTATTGAGACTAATTTTTTGAAATGTGTCTATGCTCGTTTAACGTTTAACAAATTTTAATATTTGCCATTTAATTCATGGGCCTAGTAATTTCCTAGTGATCCAAATAAATTAATCGTACGATATAATCATCGGCCCTATGACTCTGTTAATAACGACAATTTTGACAAACCATCAAAGTTGGCATGTTTTTCCCCATATGAGATACAATATAGGACTTGTCATTGGCTTGTAATGAAGGTTTAGGAAATTATAGGATATTCATTTGGATAAAGTGATTATTTCCTTCTTAAAAATTGCACTATGCTCTCAAATGTTTTTCATTTTCACATTTAACCTTTGTTTTCTTCGAAGCATCTCCTTATTTATTTTCTTCTTCTTTTTTCTTCTAATTTTTACTCTTTTTCGTTGGAGGTTTTTTTCATTTTTTTTCTTTCTAGATTTTCTTTGTCTATGTATTTTTTCTCGACTTTCACATATTTGATCTTTTTGCTTTGTTACCCCAACTTAGATCTTTGGAACGTTCAAGAAATTTGATAGTGCGCTCAACAAGGTGGAACCAAGAGATAGTGTATTTATGCACTCAAAAGGACATATGCAAAAAATTGTTATTCAAATAAAAATGTTTTAGGCTAGAAGTGAGAGTTCTATGGATAAGATGTTATTTCGTAGGCTTTAAAGCCACAGTCAGATCTATAATCCTTATCTAAGTTAAATGTTGCTCAAAATTTAATCTCAACCAACATTCAGATAAAGTTCTAGATCAATAAAGTCATGCTATTGAATTTTATATCTAAAGCTCATCACACAATGCACATGAAGCAATGAGTTTGAATTTGATTTAGCCATAACTTTCAGTGAGATAATTTCTCAAGTATTTCATAAATATATCGAGAGGTATCAAAAGAATCTATGGGTCACAATAAAGTTAATATGTCTGGCAAAATAGTTTAAGACTTTTCTTTTTTCTAATGCACACTCCTAAATATGTTGGTACAAACCAAGTCTAGATTTTTTTAAAAAGTTAAAAATAAATAAATAAAAATACTTTTAAAGAAATATTGTACCCCAAATAATTTGTTTTTATCTCTTATTTTTTAGATTTTTTAAAAAAAGGAAGAGAAACATTTTTATTTGAACTTTGAATAAATATTTTAAAAAAAAAATTGCCCCAATTTTGTGATGAGAACTATCTAGATTTTTCTTGAGTTGGACCGAACGTCAAAATAAGAATGCCTACATATCTTGTCAAAGTAAGAATGAGGTCAAACGTAGTTTAGAAAGATCATATACAAACTTCATCTTTTTTTATTTCTAGAAAAATAAAAACTTTCTTTTGTTTTTCTGAATAAGGAATAGACAACTTTTCTTCATTTTTTTGGACATTTTTAATAAGGAATAATTTATTTATTTATTGAATTTTTTTTAGTGAAGATCACCGAACCCAAAGAGGGTTTCCTACAAATATCATTGAGGTGAAAATCAAGTGTGTATAGTTCGTCCAGATTGGACAGTTAAAAACACTTTTAAATATTAAAACTTAACTTGACAATTGCATTTTTTTTTAGGGAAAATGCATAAGTACCCCCCCAGCCTATACCCGAAATCCCTGAGACACACCTAACCTTTAGTAAGGTCCCATTACCCCCCTGAACTTATTTTAAATATAATTTTTTACCCCTTTTCAGCCTATGTGGCACTATCTTGTGGGCCCAGCGCGTGTTGACTTTTTTTCAAGAATAGTGCCACGTAGGCCGAAAAGGGGTAGAAAGTTAATTAAAAAA
Source organism: Solanum piurae (assembly GCA_029582685.1). Taxonomy (NCBI): domain Eukaryota; kingdom Viridiplantae; phylum Streptophyta; class Magnoliopsida; order Solanales; family Solanaceae; genus Solanum; species Solanum piurae. Next base: position 47,242 of record JAJOOO010008576.1, on the reverse strand, counting down.
TAAGTTGAGGGGGGTAATAGGACCTTAGTAAAGGTTAGGTGTGTCTCAGGGATTTCGGGTATAGGCTGGGGGGGTACTTATGCATTTTCCCTTTTTTTAAAACTATTATGAAAGCAAAATATTTGAATTTATTATTAACACTACAAAATAAACCTAAATATTATTATTTTTTTGCGATTTTTGTGAATTTGTGAAAAATCTTTTATTTCATTTTGAAGAACTGTATAATAACTTCTAAAAGAAAAAAATACTTTTATGTTTTCTCCCTTTTTTGTATTTTATAGAAATCAAAAGATTATTTGTTTTTTTCTCATTCCACTAATCACACTAAAATGAGCCAACTTGTAAATACTATCTAAATAAATGCATTTTCATGTTAAACATAAAATAATCTAAGTGGTCAAGTAAGAGAAAGGTACTTGTCCTAGGCGGATCCAACTCTTGTTTCAAGTCACACTAAGTCAAATTCAAATGATGTATATAAGACATAGCCTACTAATGATAACCATTTTTGTCTTTCATGTTTACTAGGCTTAACTCTAAAAAGGGTGATATCTAGATTGACTTATCTGAGTGGACAACTCGAGCAAGGGAGGGGCAACTTATCGGTAGCAGTGTTATTCCGACTTCATTGTTGGTCCAACCTCGCCTAACATGTATTACATTTAATCCTTCACCAGGAGTCAAAACACTCTGGCTTTATCTCAATAGAAAGTAGGATGCATAGTTGTATTTTTGTGACCGTGTGTAAATTGTAATTAGAGACTCAGAGTGGTTGCGCAAGTGAAGACAATTTAATATAATTCAATAATATCAAAAGGATTAAAGAATAACAAATAGCATACATAATTTATCCAAAAAACAATAAAATTATGTTAAAGTCAATATAAAAAGCTCGAATTCTTGTTATTCCCCAGCTGAGTTGATAGAGATGCTACACCCCTTTTTCACCTGCAGAAGGGTTTTTCCAATTAAAGTGATGCTATTTAATAGGGATTATTTTACTTTTTCAGGACTCGTCACTTGGAATTGAGTTAGGGTATTCCAAGTCTCCTTTTTCTTAATATCTAATCCAAAGAAAATTATTCTTTATTTTGTTCTGTGAACTAGACAATCGGGTATGGAATTCTGTTGACCGAGCGTAAGGTATTAAGCATACATTAAGTCTCGTAGTTCTAGCATGGTCGCTTTTATCGACCTATATTTAACTTAAATTATTTTTTGGATAAATTGTGTCTACATGCCATGGTTCACTTGTATTTTTTTATTGTTGAATTTTATTGGTCTTAAACAAGATGCGTAATTGCATTCTCGATTTTGACATAGAATAGCTTAGAAGCATAATTGTTTTCTTCTCTCGAGTACATCACCTAAAATTCTCTGTCTACAAATTTTATGCTTAAATTTAATGAAATTTTATTATTAGAATATGTTGGCCAAGATGCGTCACCGCATCCTTGAATTTCTTATAATGTCTTAAAAAATATGTGTAACCACATTCTTTATTCAGACTAATTTTTAAAAACGTGTCTATGATCGTTTCACATTTATCAAGTTTTAATATTTTCCTATTATGTAACGAGCCTACCAATTTCCTAGTGATCCAAATAAATTAAACATATGAGATATTCATCGGCGCAATTACCCTCATAATAACAACCACCTTGATAAACCCTCAAAGTTGGCATGTTTTTCCCCCTATGAGATACAAAATTGTAATGAAATAACTATGCTAAAATCACATTCAACTCTTAAACAACCAATGAGCCGATTTAACATTTAAAGCTATTCGAACAAAAAAATTCTTATATTTTCTAGATTATTAGCTCAATGTCACATTTATCATTTGATAGTGTATACAAGTTTTAGATCTTATTATTCATATACTAAATCATTGTTGCATGTTTAATCAAAACATAATTAACTATATATCAACTCATGTATTAATCAATAACAAATATGATACTAAATGAAAATTTAAAAATAATATAAATATTTACGATGTTATATAAATTTTATTCTAAATTTAACGATATAACACGTTTAACATATTTCAATATTATAATGAAAAAGCTAAACAAATATAAAATTTGAGCACCCTCAGAACATTGGAATCAAGTTTATATAATCATAAAAATCAAATAATACAATAAAAATTAAATGTTACCTCTTGCAAAAATCAATTCATGAAAAGAAAATGATTTCAATAAGAAATCACGAACTAGAAACCACGATAGCAAACCTCAAATTCAACCTTTGTCTTTCCTTGTTGTTGTTACGTGTGGGTTTTATTTCTAATTGTGTGTTTGGGGTGTGTTTTGGTGTGTTCTTGTGTGACTTGGGGATAGTGGGGAATATGTCTTTTGTTCTTCTTCCTTTTCCAATCTTTTGCATGTGTGCGTTTTTTTGTATTTTTCTATTCTGATTCGTGTGTGTGCTCAGAGGCTGACCTACATGCACCCGGTAACTTTAAAAAAAATTGTATATATATATATATATATATAGTTGATAAAACGATAATATATATGATTGTGCACCCTTATACCCAAAAGTCGCTTTGGTGCACTTTTCGAAGTTGCCATATTGAACCAGGATTGCACAACTTCAATTCACATGAAAGGTAATGTTCATTTTTACTTTAAACAACTTTTTCGTTAGAGAGAACCTTTTTAGAAATTGTTTTTATTAAAACTCATTTTTACCACATCATCTGGCCCCACCCCCTTTCTTCACCACCCTTTTTTGCCATCTCATCTGACCCCATTCCTTTCTTAATTGAAATTTAAAACAAATTAAATCCCTAGCACAATTCTAAACAAAATATAGTACTGCTAGAACATCTACAACTTACAAGTATTCTTGACTTGCATAATTGAATTCCTTCTCCTATTATCTCTGCATAAATTGGTAAGTTCTTCCTTTTAAGCGTATTCTTTTTGTAAGAATTTGTTGTTGATTCTTGTGATTTAAAATGGATAAATTTTTGACGAAACATAATTCATCTCAACCAAGTTCTAGTTTTAGAGATACGTTTTTGCGTTTTATAGATGAGTTTGATTTGCAGTCACTTAAAGCGGATCTGAGAGAAAGAATATACATTGAGGCCTCAGGCGCTTTGCTAACCTTGCCCTTGAGCCAGTCTTCGTAGCAACCCCTTATCTTCAAATCTTGGGTTCGCCTCTGTGTTTTTGGGTCTCTTTGGGTGTTTAATTTTTTTGTATGTAGTCTCTCCTCCTAATGGATTTTTGTGTTGTTATTTTATAGGATCGTTTGATTATATGAGGAAGTGTTTTTGTTTTTTCTTTGATTTTTGTTGTTTGTGTTTGTATGAAGGAAAAAATGATGTGCATGTGAGTTTTGTTTTGTTTCCTGCGTGTTGATCTTCTTTTCGTGAGTGTGTGTTGTTATTAGTAGGTAATATATGTAGGATAGGGGAGAGGTGTTTGAGAATATAAGGAGAGTGGAATGTGGGTATAGTGAGAGGTTTAAGGGAGTGGGGAATGTGTATAGGGGGGTTTGGTAGTAGTTACGATAAATAGGGACTGTTCAAAAAAATATATATAAAAAAATATATTATAATAAAAATATTAGCTAATTATTTTGAACAAATAAAATTTAAGAAACGTTAATTAGTTAATCTAAAAATATAATTAAGAAACACTAATTTATTTCTTAGGCTTTAAATTAATGTAAAACTTATATTTTTTGTAAAATTTCTTTTCTTAAAAAAAACTAGCCTAAAACATGAATCTATATATTTATTTTTTGTAGTTTTCAAATATTTTAAAATAAAATTCCTAAAAATCAGAAAATTTAATGCAAATATAAAAGAAATATTTAAGCACTATGATTTGGGTAAAACATCAAGTTCGGTAAAAAATTATGTGTCTACACCTACCCGAATTTACCGTCTGGCTACATTATTGAGCTAGGATAAACACAATCAACTGTTGAGCATTTAGTTTTCATCCTATTTTCCAAGCATAACATTTTTTTGGGTGACAATCCTAAACAGAAATCTAATAAAGTGATATTCAAGAAAGATTGTGATTCTTTTATTCCACGTCTGTTGAGTTCAAAAGTAGACAATGTGTTCATCTTAATGGTGATCAAGCATCGAAATACTAATTCAAGAATACAAGAGTAATTTATGAGACAACCAACTTCATCAATAAAAACGATGTTCACAATCATTCATAGCTACAACACAAGAATAAATACTTTTAGTCACTCATACTAATCAAAAGCATAAACAACATTGTTTTTCATGTAATTCAATGATAAAGAAGTAAAAGAAGATTGAAACGTAAGATGAATCTTTGTACCTGCTCTTACACATGAAAATAATAAGTAACCCTAGAAAGGAAGTCTAAGATTCTATTTATAGAGTTAGGGGAAATAGTCCCTTCTCCTAATTGGATTCAGAATCCTGAATTTTTTGGATTTTCAGCGGGGAACCATGTGGCATCATGTCATGAGTGCCCATCAGTTACTCCTAGGCTAGTGTGGCGTGCTTGTAGTGTGCTAGCACTGGGGTCTCAGCACTTTGGGGTTGGGGTAGTGTGTCAGCCTAGATTTTCTTCACGCTCTTCTTTGCGAGTTCCTTTTAGTTTCGCCCAAGCTTTCTTCCATCGTTTTATTGCATTAGATAATCATATATCTTAGTTGTGCAATCATTGCAATATTCATCAAACCATATTCAATAATATAAAAAATAGTCTCGAAACAGATGGTAATTATGGGTAAATCATATTATGTGGGCATATAAATAGGCTCAAGATCACCACCCACACTTAAACCTTTGTTTGTCCTCGAAAAAATCTCATACCTTTAACTGTTAACTAACCATTAAAACCTAAGGACTTGTTCACCCACACTAGAATCAACCAAACAATTTTAGTCATGCTTTCGTAGTTCACACATCATGCAATCATATATTCATTTGCTTAGCACCACAGTATTCCATTAGACACGACATAACCTCAATGATAGACTCTTTACAATTGTTACCGGGCCAGCACAATCATATGTGAACACACAAATGACGATACACCCAAGCATGTATCATGAGTGTCCTCACTATTTTGGTATAGCCTTTTCTCTCAACATAAATCATGTTCAAGACATTTCAAATTTAACAAGGATAATTTTCTGAATTTAAGCTCTCACTCTCTCAAAAGATGTTTCGATATATCACAACATGTCATAGGCTTGCCCTTAGTATGTGTTGACTTTAACAATACATTCATTCATGGAACGAAAAGGACTTAACTTGGTTGTCATGTCGGCTTCGGGATAGAGAGGAATCATTTAGAATATATATAGTTTCTTATCTCCTTAATTCACTAGTTTTGTCATTGGAAACTTTACCACTTTCTCTTCTTTTGCTGACACCTCTTGATCACCCTTTTCTTATCTTTTAGTTTCCACCCTTCAGAAAATCAATCACTTCCTCACATGCCTTTTTATTTCATGATATCATTTTTTTCAAGACAACAACCACTTATGCATTTTCCATTCTTGGCTCTTCTCACCTCAATTTTCTTTACACGACACTATCTTTTTCCTATTGGATCACTTTATCTTGTGCTCAACCATTTCTTCACTACATAGTGCATTAAGGATCAATATTTGAATCAAACAATGATATGGTATCAACAAAATGAATTTGGCTAATAATGTGGCAAATCAAAAACATAATTGCTAAAAGGCTCAAAGGGGCTTCACTAGGGGTAAACTCATGTAGGCGCAAACTAGAATTGAATTGGCTATGCAAAGAAATGCTTAAATGATAATAAAAAATTCATACAAGTCAGTTGTCAAATACACACGGGAAAGTTCTAGATGATTGTTTATGTATGAACAAGGAAATAATTACCACATTGAAACCATGACATACACACAAGATTATAAAACTAGCATCCTCATACACAACAAATTGAGGGAATATCAACACAATTAAGCCCAATTTTATCCTCTCGAAATCCAAACAAAGAACCTATGTGTCTCTCATAGTTACTTCCTTCATCAAATTTCATGTTCGTGAATGAAATACCCATGAAGTCTGGTTAACTTCTAAGTAAGGCTTTAAAGCACCAGAGGTTGGATTTCTACCTCTACCTGCTTATGACTAATTTTCCCTAAAAATGGTCGTTATGTATCCATCATCGGGAACAATCACTTCTATTATGACTCTATAACTGCACTAATTCAAACATCAAACAAGATAAAAATAAAGCATTCTATTAGGCTCAATGGGACTATCCTCAGAAAAGAACTGAAAACAAAAGTCAGGGGACCCAATCTAAAAATTGAAAAGACTCGATAAAGCAGTAACACATACTTGGAATTTCATATCCACCCCACACTTAAACAAAGTACTATCCTCAGTGCGACAATTAAAAAGATAAGTAAAAGAGTGAAAGAAGGAACTCCCAGGGTCTCTAGGCCTCGTCGTCATCAACGGTGACATTTTCACTAGCCATATTTCTAGCATCATAAAAAACCATTAGTATTGTACCAACATCATTAGGCTCATTATCCTCATCCTCGTCAATATCCTCGTCAGAATCCTTAACATCAACGGTGTCTTCATCATTATCTACTAGATATTAAAAGGCCAGACCCATGCGACACATATACACTACATCCGTCAATAGATAGTGCTCAACTACTGTAGTCATCTCCTCCTCAGTGACTGCACAGCCACCAATATGCAATTGAAGCTCTACCATGCCATCTAATATCATCGCATGTATGAGAACAACAGTATACAACACTGCCCATGTGACATATCCTTTGCTTTGGTTTTCGTAACATCCATCATGGTGCTTACTAATTGAGTGACCTAGGGTAGGAATAAGTCATGGAACTCTTTTTCAACACTGTGAGATCGCAGGAAATTAGTCAACAAACTCCCATAACAAAACCACCACCTCTTGTTATTCCATAACTTCAATAGGTTTTTTCAAAGAACTGAAGCAACATTCATAGGTAGGTCTTTCATCAAATAATAGACCAACAATATTATATCCCTAGTAACCTAAGAGGTATGTCTACATGTCATAAGCGTGTTGTAAAAAAATTTAAGTCATACTTTAGCTTTTTTATTTAGGTTCGCATAATGGAGAGTAACATGCCTCCCTATATCTTTGGTCCATTCCTATCTTGCATTGGAATTGATGGCACAAAGGGTGTGGCGGATATCTCTATACAAAGAGCTGTCTTCCATCTATTGATATTCAACATACTCACCAAGGGAGTTCTCAAAACATCATTCACTATCCGAGTGGTAAACCGAAGGGTTTTACCCTTAATGTCTATTTTGTTGCTCCATACTCTAGGTAGCATAAAATTCATGAATAAGACTAAGATTACATTCACCTTGATTGATGAAAATGTATTGCAGCCCCAAATTATACCGCATATTTTAATGATTTTTTGGGAACTCCAACAACAGCTTCCCTTTATTAACATATTCTATCCCCCAAATATTTTGGTTCTGGTTGATATTCATACCAATCCTCCCCAAAATGGTCCACTGCTTTCTTGCCAAATTTTTGATGTGGTAGTCTAGTGTTTGATTGGACGGAGGCTCCGGTGGTACTATCTTTCCAAGGGTGATTACTACCCATTCCAACTTCCACATTCTTACCTTTGGGTGCCATTGGAGAAAGAAACAAGAAATATTTTTTATAACAATTTGAGGGAGAAAGAGAAAAGGGAATTTGGGTTTCGTCTTGGTGATAGCTCGGGGGGGGGGGAATAGTTGTAATGGAATCTTTGATGAAGACAACAACGAAAGACTATGTAGTATGTTGGAAGAGAAGTGAGAAAAGAATGAGAAATATTGATAGAACAAAGGTAAAGGGGTGGGGAGGTGGGGGGGGGGGTAAGTGTGACATGTGAGAAATAATTTTAGTAGGGTTAGTATGTCAAAGGGTTGGGGTAAAACAATTAGGTTTTTGTGTGTGCGGGCCCCGACCCATCCAACTTTTGGACTTAGCTTTTTTTGGGGTGGCACGCCTGTAGGTTACATGCTTAGAGGCGCTAGTAATTTTGGCCTTGGAACGACGTGCCTGCAAGGTGCCCGACTAGTAATGCCAGTAACTTAGGCTCTAGCACGACACACCTACAATGCACCTAACTAGTAGCGCCAGTAATTTGTATTCCCTTCGTGTGGGAATCTTTATAGGTGACTTGTACCACCTCCTGCTCTTCATGCGCATCAAACAAACTATTTAAGAGCAATGTGGTTTGCCTCCCACTCAACGCCTTAATTTTGGTCGTGGCAGGACTTCTCTTTTTGTGTTTTCAATTTTTTCAATTTTATTTCTTTTCCTATGGATCCTAGATATTAAATTTTTACTGAAGGTCACACTAAGTCCTAAGAAATACATAAAGAAAACATAATAAAAACACCTAAATATTACAAAGATTTATGGGTTGCCTCTCGTAGAGCGCTTGGTTTAACGTCGTGGTTCTACTCGCCATTTGGATCATTCATCATTTAGCTCAAGGTCTTCTCTATCTCGATTCACATCCTTACCAACATTGTAACACCTCAGATCTCATAATGGAGAAAATCCTAGTTTTTTTGAAACCTAGTGCCAGTACTAAGGAACCCCCCATGGACCGTAGGTAGATCCACGGACCATAAGTGGGGCTGTGGTTAGCCAATTCAAGTTCCCATAAGAGTCAAAGTTTCAGTACTTAGTGACAGTTCACTAGAATGATTCATTATTCCATGCACGAACCGTAGGTAGGTCTTGTAGGTTAGTCCCAGACTTGGTGGAATCTCAGGGTCGATTGATGAGACTACGGTTGTGGTCCACGGTCCGTCGATGGATCCACGGTCCGTAGGTGGCGTTCCGTCGCTATGGTCTAAGACTCAATGGTCTCTGATCCCACCCACGGGTGACTAGTACGGTATGTGGTTGGACCTACGGACCGGAGATTTGGCCGTTCATGAGGGTCAGTAGCTAGTTTAAGCAAAATGGATTTTGGGTCAACTTCAAACGGTCATATCTTTTAGTACGAACTGATAAGGTGTCCCATGACCTATCAAACTAAAGATAATTGAATCCTCTTTCCAACGCCACCAAGTTTGCTAAATTCCAAGCTTGGAGTAAAAGGTTATGTTTGTTTTAGTGAAACCATGTCTGGCAGATCATGAACCACGACCCAGACGATGGCCGGTAGTTCAAACTACAGTCCATCATTCCCGTAGTAGATGGCACTTCTTCAGTTTTAAGTCAGGGTAGTTTTGGTCTTTCCCCTATGCTTTGAGCACTTAAACTACTTCGTTTGATGCCTAAACTACGTCGTTTTACTCAGTCTAAGCCTAATAAATTAGTCAGAATCTACCCTAAACCCTCATTCTCCTAAAACCACCCAAATTAGAGAAAAAAAAAAGGAAACATCGACCAAACCTCCCAAGAGAAAGTAGTAGTGTTCTTCGAAGTTCAGTCCCAAAATCCAAGGAATTTCTCTATAGATTTCGTCAGAAGGTATATGGGATTGCACTAGTAGGTTCCTTTAATCCACTAGGTCCCTAGAATTCAGTCAATTCCTTGATTCTACATAGCTTGTTTACACCTACAATTTGTAAAATCTTTGGAGTTTGTTGTAATTTTAGTTGCTATAGAATCCATAGTCTAAAAAACATGTTTCCTTGGAAACGTGGCATAATTCCTTGTATAAACTCAGAACCCTAGTTTGTGTAAACTCTCTTAGTTAATGAATTATACTTGCTAGGAGGTAAAAACAATATGGCTCAGTCCATAGCTTCAACACCACCAGCAGGTCACCCAAATCAACAGAGTGCTTCAACTGGTACAGGTGGTTGTCAGTGCCAAAACAAGTTGTATGCTCTTCAGGTTCACCCGAACAAATAAGATTCTCCCGATGTGGTCACTGGTACGTTGAGAGTTTTTCATTTAGATGTTTATGCATTGTTAGATCCAGGGGATCCACTATCTTTTGTAACTCCGTGTATAGCAGTAAACTTTGGTGTCAGTCCAAAAACTCTCTCAGAACCCTTCTCAGTCTCTACTCCAGTTGGTGACCCATTTATAGCTTGACAGGTATATAAAAATTTCCCTATCACAATATATCAGAAAGTAACCTCAGCAGACCTTATAGAGTTAGAAATACTAGATTTCAATATCATTGTAGCTATGAATTGGTTACATTCATGTTATGGCTTAGTCGATTGTAGAACTAGAATCGTTCGGTTTCAGTTTCCAAACGAGCCAGTCTTAAAGTTGAAGGGTAGTAGCTCATTGCCTATAGGTCGATTTATCTCTTACCTTAAGGCCAGAAAAATGATTTCCAAAGGGTATATCTATCATCTTGTTTGGGTTAAGGATTCAAACTCTGAAACCCCAACTCTGGAGTCAATCATTGTAGTAAACCAGTTTCCAGAAGTGTTACTAGAATATCTCCCCAGAGTTCCTCCCAAAATGGAAATTGACTTCGAAATAGATCTCCTTCTAGATACCCATCCCATTTCAATTCCTCCTTACAAAATGGTTTCAAGTGAGCTAAAGGAAGTGAAAAAACATTTGAAAGAACTTCTAGATAAGGGCTTCATCATACCCAATATCTCTCGATGGGGTGCTCCAATGTTGTTCATGAAAAAGAAAAATGGTTCTCTCAGAATGTGCATTGACTATCGTCAGTTGAACAAAGTCACAATCAAGAATAAGTATCCCATCGATAGGATTGATGATTTGTTTGACCAACTTCAGGGTGCTAGTTACTTTTCTAAGATTGACCTCAGATTCGACTATCATCAGCTTAGAGTCAAAGATAGTGACATTCTGAAGATAGCCTTCAAAACTCGGTATGGTCATTATAAATTTGTAGTTATGTCTTTTGGATTAACAAATACTCCTGCAGCTTTCATGGACTTAATGAACATGGTGTTCAAACCATATTTTGACTTGTTCGTTATCGTCTGTATTGATGATATCTTCATTTATTCTCAAAGTGATGATGAGAATGCGACTCATCTGAGAGTTATTCTACAAACTTTCAATGATCACTAGTTATTCGCTAAGTTCAAGAAATGTCAATTCTTGTTATTTTCGGTAGCTTTTCTTGGTCATGTGGTATCCAGTAAAGGGATCCAAGTGGATTCTTAGAAAATTGAGGAAGTAAAACACTGGCCAGACCCACCTCTCCAATATATATCAGAAGTTTCTTGGGTTTGGCCGATTATTACAGGAAATTTGTTAAAGGATTTTCATCCGTAGCTTCCCCATTGACCAAGTTGACTCAGAAGAAGGTCAAGTTTCAGTGGTGAAATGAGTGTGAGAAAATCTTCTCAAAACTGAGACTAGGTTGACTACAACTCCTGTCTTCACTCTACCAGATGGTTCAGACGATTATGTTATTTATTGTAATGCATCCAAACTCGGCCTAGGTTGTGTGTTTGATGTAGTGAGGTAAGGTCATAGCGTATGCTTCTAGACAGCTTAAGGTCCATGAGAAGAATTACCCGACTCATGACCTCAAACTTGCAGCCGTATTATTTGCTCTAAATATTTGGAGACACTACTTCTATCGTGTTCATGTTGATGTGCTCACAGATCATAAGATTCTCTAGTATGTGTTCATCCAGAAAGAGTTGAATCTTCATCAGAGGGAGATGGCTTGAATTCCTCAAAGACTATGAGATGAATGCGCTTTACAATCCGAGTAAGGCCAATGTAGTGGTTGATGCTCTCAGCAGACTGTGTATGGGTAGTGTAGCACATGTTTAGGAAGAAAAGAAAGAGTTAGCCAAACATGTTCACCAAATTGCTTACTTAGGAGTTTTCATTACAGATACATCATATGGTGGTGTGTTAGTTCAAAATGGATCACAATCTTCATTGGTAGCGGAGGTCAAAGAAAAATAGGACAGTGATCATATATTACTTCAGTTGAAAGGTGCAGTTCATCAGCAGAAAATTGAGGTTTCCTCCAGAGGGGGAGATGGCGTGCTTCATTACCAGGATTGCTTATGTGTTCCTAAAGTGGGTGAGTTGAGCCAGCAGATCCTTAGAGAAGCTCATTACTCCAAGTATTCCATCCATCCAGATGCCACTAAGATGTATCATGATCTACAGGAAGTCTTTTGGTGGAACGACATGAAGAGGGACATAGCAGACTTTGTGGCTAAGTGTCCTAACTGTTGTTAAAGTAGAACATCAGAAGCTAGAAGGTGTGACTCAAGAGATTAAAATTCCTGCATGGAAGTGGGAAGTGATAAACATGGACTTCATCATGGGTTTACCTCATACTAAAAAAGAGCATGACTTCATTTGGATGATAGTGGACAGAGTTACTAAGTCCGCTCACTTCTTGGTTTTCAAGAATACAAATTTAGCGAAGGACTATGCCAAACTCTACATCAATGAGATAGTCAGATCACATGGGGTTCCCTTGTCTATCATTTCAAATAAAGGTCCTCAATTTACCTCTCAATTTTGGAAATCATTTCAGAAAGGTCTTAGTACTTAGGTAAATCTCAGTACAACATTTCATCCACAGTAGGATTGTCAGGAAGAGCGTACCATTTTGACCTTAGATGGCATATTGAGAGCTTGCGTGATCGATTTCAAAGGTAGTTGGGATGTTCACCTACCTCTCATAGAGTTCGCCTATAATAATAGATTTTATTCCAGTATTCAGATGGCCTCGTATGAGGCACTATATGGGCATAGATGCAAGTCCCCGATTGGTTGGTTTGACGTAGGTGAATCAGCCTTGATTGGGTCAGATTCGTTTCATGAGGCTATGGGGAAAGTTCATCTTATCAAAGATAGACTAAAGGCAGCTCAGAGTTTTCAAAAGTCCTACATAGATGTGAGGAGAAGGGACTTAGAGTTCGAAATCGATGATTGGGTATTCATGAAGGTGTCACTTAGGAAGGAGGTGATGAGATTTGGCAAGAAAGGGAAGCTCAGTCTTAGATATTTAGGTCCTTACAAAATACTAAAAAGGGTTGGTAATGTGGCTTATGAGTTAGAGTTTCTAGCAGAACTAGCAAGGGTTCATCCAATCTTTGACATTTCCTTGTTGAAAAAGTGTGTGGGTGATCCGGCATTGATAGTACCATTAGAGAGTGTGGTTGTGAAGGATAGTTTCACTTATGAAGAGGTGCTAATTAAAATTCTTGACCGTCAGGTTCGTATGTTGAAAAATAAGGAAGTCGCTTCAGTAATGGTTTTGTGAAGAAATACATCTGTAGAGGGAGCTACTTGGGAAGTAGAAGCAGCCATGATGGCCAAGTATTTCCACCTCTTTCCTTTCAATTCTATTTCATCTTCAGGTAATAGTTCCTCTCCAGTCTTTTAGTTTACTATTGCGTAAATTCAGTCACAGAATCTTGTTCCCTCAGTTATCTTTGCATTTCAACACATTTACATGTTCATGGAACTTAGTTCAGTTATATATCAGTTTCTAGTACCCAGTAATAGGGATTATAGCCCTTCCTTCCATACTCAGCTTTTTCAAATTTCATTCAAGGATGAATGTTCCCAAGGGGGAGATATTGTAACACCTCAGATCTCATAAGGGAGAAAATCATAGTTTTTGAGAAAACTAGTGCCAGTACAAAGGAACCACCGACCGTATATAGAATCACATACTGTAGGTGGGGACGTGGTTGGCTAGTTCAAGTTCCGCTAAGAGTCAATGTTCTAGTACTTACTGACGGTCAACCCAGATGGTTTGTCATTCCATGCACAAGTCGTAGGTAGGTGTCGTAGGTGAGTCCCAGACTTGGAGGAATTTTAGGGTCGAAAGATGCAACCTACGGTTGTGGTCCACGGTCCATCGATGGATCCACAGTCCGTAGGTGGTGTTCCGTCATTAGGGTCCAAGATTTAATGGTTTCTTATCCCACCCACGGTCGACCAGTACGTTCTGTGGTTGGACCCAAAGATCGTAGGATAGACCGTAAGTGAGGGTCATAAACAATTTAGAGAAAAATGGCTTTTGGGTCAACTTCAAACAGTCATATATTTAAGAACAAAATGAACTAGGTGGCCCATGACCTATGAAATTAAAGATAATTTAATCCTCTTTCCAACGCCACCAAGTTTTCTAAAATTGAAGCTTGAAGAAAAAGGTTATGCTCATTTTAGTGAACCCCTATCGGCCATAGCATGAACCACGACCCAAACGACGGTCGGTAGTTCAAGACAGTCCGCCAGTCCTGTAGTAGATGGCCTTCATCCATTTTAAGTCATGGCCATATTGGTCTTTTCCCCTATACTTTTGGAACTTAAACTACGTCGTTTGATGCCTAAACTACACCGTTTTACTTAGTCTAAGCCTAATAACTTAGTCAGAATCTACGCAAAACCCTCATGCTCCTTAAACCACCCAAATTGGAGTGAAAAGAAGAGGAAAAGTCGATCAACCTCCCAAGAGAAAGCATTTGTGTTCTTCAAAGTTCAACCTCGAAATCCAAGGGATTTCTCCATAGATTTCATCACCAGGTATGTGGAATTTCACTTGTCGGTTCCTTTCTTCCACTAGGGACCTAGAATTTATTCAGTTCCTTGATTCTACATAGCTTTTTTAGACCTATGGTTTGTAAAATCTTGGGAATTTGTTGTAATTTCAGTTGCTATAGAATCCATAGTCTCAATAAAATGTTTTCTTGGAAATGTTGCACAATTTCTAGTATAAACTCAGAACCCTAGTTTGTGTAAATTTTCTTAGTTCATGAATTATACTAGCTAGGTCAGTTAAACAAAAAATCATGCTCCAGATTTTGAATGTCACATTTTCAGTATATAATTCTCAGTTAGCATGTCATTTTTGAGCTATTCAGTATTTAGTGCATTTTAGCTTAATGAACATTGTTATGGGAGTAGATTTAGAATCGAGTTGGACTAGGGTTCATCGTACCCTCATAGTCCAAAAATTACGTGCCCACATAAGTTAAACATCCCTTCTGTTGGGCATCAATATTAGTGATCACGCCACAGTCATGCCTTTATACCACTGGCAAGGTATATTGGGTCGTCTCGATGGGGCGTATACATTGGACTCCACATTTACCTCACGTGGTTTATGTCAGTTAATAGTAGCTCCCACAGTCAGACTCTTAGTGTATTTTACCATGTTTTCAGTATATACTTTAGCATTGTTACTTTCATAATTAGTACTTGGTCTTTGCATTCAATTCAGCTCTTTTCAGTTATACTTCAGTACGTATCTATATTTTTGTTCAGATTGTATCATTTCTCAGTTATGTATTGTTCAACCTATATACTTTATTCAGCGTAGTATATATATCTTGCATGCTCAGTACATTCCAAGTTCTGACAAATACTTTGCGCTACATCGTTCCATGATATAGGTTTAGGCACACTGTATCCAAATCACGCATAGATCAATTCTCGGTCCACATTCAGCAGCTTCAGTGGTGAGTCCTCATATTTCAAGGAAAATAGACATGCTTTCATTTTTGTCCTTACTTCCATGTTTCAATTTGTTAGTTAGTTGGGGAATGTCCCAGTAACTCAACTCAGTAAAGGCTTTTCAGACATAATAGTAGATTCAACGTGAGAGTTTTTAAGTGTTGTTTCAGTCTTCACTAAACCTCAGATTTATGCTATATTTACATTCATACTAGTTGGGCTTGTTCCTCTTAAGAAATCTATTGATTTAGCTTCATCATAGATCATGTTTTACGTAGTTATTTTAGTATGCTTATGATATGCCAAACTCAGGGTTAGCTTGGAGTCACTCGTGATTCTTGGTGCCGTGTTAAATCAAGGGGGTAGCCTCGGGGCGTGACCAACACAATGCTTAACATGGTGCACATTTACAAAGAAGGTTGATAAGTCCTTATTTTTATGCTCTACTGCACCATGTTGTGTCATCATTACCACCTCAAAAGGGCCACTCTACTTAGACCTTAGTCAACCCCATGTCGAAGAAAGTACCCCTTTCAATAGCCTTTTTGGCTAGGGCATTTCTTTCCGTGGACAACCTAAGTCTGGAATTAAAAAGAAATACTTGTTGGCCTGGATCAAAAGTGTGAATGATTATGTACTTGTCATGCCACCTCTTGGTCTTCTCTTTCTATAGCTTGCCATTTTCATAAGCATGGAGAACTCCTCAAGTTCGTGAAGCTGCCCTATCCTGTTCTAGCCGGCCAACTCTGTGTAAATATTTAACTTCTTAATTGCCCAATAAGCTTGATGCTCTAATTCTACTGGAAGATGGCATGCCTTAGAGAACACCATATGATAGGGATAAGTCCATATGGGTATGTTGTAAGAAGTTTTATACGCCTATAATGCAGTGTAAAGTCTTACGGCTTAATCATTCCTTTATACATTCACCATTTTCTACAATATCTGCTTCACTTCTCGGTTTGACACCTCCAATTGGTCACTAGTATTTGGGTGGTATGTTATAGCCACCTTTTGACTAATTGCATACTTATCCAAAATATTCTTCACCAAATGATTAATAAAGTGCTTTCCACAATCACTAATAATGGCTCTTGAAGTACCAAATCTAATGAAAATGTGTTTTTATGAAATTTATGACCACTTTTGCATCATTGGTGGGAAATTCCACAGAATCAAGCCACTTGAATATATAATCCACTACCACTATAAATTGTTGGTTTCCATCGGATAGTGGAAATGGGCCCCATTTAATTCCCACACATAAAATATCTTCACCTCAAGAATATTATTAAGTGGCATCACATGTCTTCTCGAGATAGTCCCTAACCTCTAGCATTGGCCACACTCCTTAACAAAGAACAAATCATCTATGAACAATGTTGGTAAAAGAATCTGGATGGAAATACCTTGTAGGTCGTGCGCTCTCATTGATGACTCCGAGATTTGGACTCATTTAGGGCATTGGTTTGCTAGTCTTAGTGTCCTCAAATGCCTAATTTAAGCTATAAACTGATGTTAAAGCCTTGATTTTCAGGTATGTGGACTAAGGAGCAAAGTAAGGACACTAACAGGCAAAAAGGAACAAAACAAGCTTAATAAGTGAAGAAGAGTAATCCTGGTAATCGCCAAGACCACTCGACGAACTTCTGAGTGGCCTTACAAACCTCCTAAAGTTCCAGTGTGCCATCCCTGAGGAAACAAACCAAGTTGGCAAGAGAAATGGGCAGTCGGCAAATCACCGATCGATTTCGTGACAACAAATTGGATTGCCCAAAGTTACAAGACTTGAGGATGCTGAGAACCAATGCGAAAAGGCGATGAAAGAGAGCAAAGGGCAGATCACCGAATGATTCGGTGATCCCGACTTACCTCGCCTAATGGCTTTTTAGGCCAAATTTTGTGAAACTATAAATTGGATTTTATATGTAATTTTGGGAGTCTGAGTTCCTTTCCCCAGAGTTCTCTCTCGGATATTACAGTTTCCATACTAGACTTAGAGTTTTTTCTAGATTTTTGAGTTCGAATTGTACAATTTTGGAGGATTTGCAAGTGGCTTTTTGAATTTCATTCTTAGAAATCATTGTAAAGGCTTGGGAACTCTTACCCAGACCATGGCTAAAACATTTGGTAATCATTTTTTCTAATTTTATGATGTGTGGCTAAAACCCCAATTTTTGGGGTGTGATTATGGGTTGAATTAGCTTATGGGTATTGTTTATTACTAATTTAAATGCTATATTGAAGTGGGTTTAATCATTAGCTATGTTTTTATTTATGAATTGTAGTTGCAAATGTAGTTCTAACTTTGAGTTCTTAGCTTGCTTGAGAAAGTGGTTTTTGAACCAAAGCTTTTGATTAATGGTTTGCAGGTATTGAATTGATGTGGGTTCAGCTCGAAAGAGTGAATCCTAAACCAAATACTACCCATCTTGCTCGAGAGAGAGGATGTATTAAGGTTGTGGGCTGTTCTTATTTCTTAAGCTTGTTGATGTTCGAGAGAAATCACTTTAATCGAAGTAGTTCTTCGAGAGAAAGTTATTCACTCATAGCACAGCCCACTGATTTCACGTATCAGGACACTACTTCCAGTTCAAGTGCCAACGATCACGTGTAGTAATATAACCCAACCGAATGGGTTGGGATCGTTCCCACATGGAGCAGTTTGTAATTGAGAATCAATAGAAAAGTAAAAATATGTTCAAGTTAATTATAGCTATAAATATTAACGAGTAAAAACATATTAAATCAAGAGGTGACACCACTATCAGTTATCAAATGGGATTTTGTAAGAAATCATCAACTAAAGTAGCAAGAATATAAAAATGCGAATTAGGGAGATGGGATTCTTGGGATGTGATAGGAATATGAGATAAAATAAACAACCGAGTAAATGTTATTGATAGTAAATTGCATGAACCTTTGTAACTAAGCTAGACTTTAGTAGGGGTAAATTTTCTCTCGAACAACTTACCCCAAATCAACTCGGTTTCTCTCAAACACTTATTTGTAGAAATTAAGCACAGCCTTCGCCTTAGCCCATTCACTATCTCGAGCTGAATGTGTGGGAGAAGGTCTAGGATTCACTCTCTCGAGCTGAACCCACAACGACCCAATAACCATAGGCTATCGATTTAGTAGTTTTGGTTTGGAAATCTCTCTCTCGAGTAATCCAAAAACACTAAGATGAAATCGTATTTGCAACTACAATCCCATTAAGTTCAAATACAACTACTAAACTAAATCACATTTAAACAACAAATAGACTAACAATGAGCAATACCCAATAGTAAATTTAACCCATATTCACATAATCACAACCCAAGAATTGGGGTTTTAGCTAGACATGAAAAAGAGATAGAAATTGATACCTAAAAGTGTTTCCATCAAATAGGTACGATAAATAATGTCTTTAAACACGTCAAAGATGAAGATTCTTTGTGGCCAACTTCCAATTTCTTGAAAATGAAAACCTTCAAAGCTCAAGAACAATGTCTCCCAAAAACTCAAAGAACTCAAACTGAAATATTCTAAAAATCAGTAATAATTCGCTACAACTTGATAATAATTCCCTGATTTAAATGGGTATTTATAGTTTTTGAAAATTTGTGCTGCGAAGGACCACTCAGCGCAGTTAGTTGGGATTGTCGATACACTCGGTGATCCACCCTTTGGTCTGGTTCATCACCTTTCAGCTTTTTCCTTTAGCATCTTCGCATTTTAAATCATTGGGTGATATGGTGTTGCTTTGCGGAACTATTCGGCAATGCACTCAGCGATCCATCATTTGATCTGGTTCATCGCCTTTTAGCTTTTGCCTTCAGCATCTTCACATTTTGAATCATTGGGTGATATGTTGTTGCTTCACGGAACTGTTCGATGATGCGCCGACTGCTCCTTTTCATCGCCAACTTGATCTTTTCCTTCAGGGCTCAGCACACTAGAACTTTGGGCGAGGTTAAGGCCATTCGGCGACTCACCTAATGCATTAGGCGATCGTCAGGCCCTCATTTCTTCGTTCTTTAAGCTGCTTTATTCCATTTTTTGCTTGATAGCGTCCATGCTTTGT
Organism: Solanum piurae; assembly: GCA_029582685.1. Lineage (NCBI taxonomy): Eukaryota > Viridiplantae > Streptophyta > Magnoliopsida > Solanales > Solanaceae > Solanum > Solanum piurae. The sequence continues at coordinate 27,748 of JAJOOO010008576.1, read as the reverse complement.
CTCTCAACTCAAATACCTGAAACTTAAGGATTTACATTAGTTATTGAGACAAAATATGCATTTGAGAACACTAAATCGATCAAAATAATGCCCTAAATGAGTCCAAATCATGGACTCATCAACACCCCCAACTTAAACTTTTTCTTATCCTCAAGTAAAACTCAAGTTTAGCAGTTCAAAAAGGATATCTCAAATAGTGTTACACAAGACTCAATCATGAATGCACACACAAGACTCAACTTACTCATGCAAGGATCAATTGTCTACTCAAAGAATCAAGTTGTGACTCACCATTACCAGAGAATCTCAAGCTCACTATACTTGCTTCAAATGCAAGTTCAAGCTCAACAAAGGTATTCAAATGCCCTCACAAAAAGAATGATTCCATATTCACATACAATGGTTCAATCATTTAAGGTTTTGGAATCAAGATCAACACTTACACTCACACAGATAAACACAACGCATGATTTCACCCATATGTTTGCCCTTATTTTCCAATTGACTTTTGATTCAGCTCATTTAAGATCAAAAAGGTTTTTTCAAGGCTTGTAATGGGGCTGAGTGTAAAGGTATGGTCATTTAGGCTCGGTGAATTTTATCCTCATAAAATGTGGTGCTCACACCACTTCATTTCCTCTTCTTTCATCATTTTCTTTAGTGCTCATAAGTCATCCCATTATTCACTTTCCGTGGATTGTTTGGAAACCCCATGTCTTTTTGTATTTTCATACTTTATTCCACAACTTTTTTTTTATATATATGGAGGGGTACCATTTTTTTTCTCAACACCATAGGTTAAAGGAGACTTTTCTTACAGTTCTTGACTTGCCTTCCTTTTTTCACCACACCCCCAACTTAAGTTTTCAGCCTAAGTTGGCTATTCAATCAACCACAAATCATGAGGATTATAGGTAGTGGATTAAGAAAGGTCATGTTTTCATCAAGTTTCTTCCAAAGAAGGGTAAGGCTCAAAGAGTGTTCAAAAGAGGTTCACACACACTCACAAGGTAGGCCACAAAAGAGGTATAATGTCAAATTCGCTCACACTCTTCAAAGTTACCTAAGATCATATCATGAGATCATATCATGAGATCACATCACTTCGTCAACCGGACCAACGGGCTAAATTCTTGGTGTTACCATGCATGGTTCATGGTAAGCTCATCATACACGACATTGACATCAAAGTTAAATAAGACTCCAAACTTTTGCTAGTGTGCAACGATCATCACAAGAGAGTCAATTTGATACTTGACTAATCACAATGAGATGCAAAAAGTTCACATATTTTCTATGCAACTTCATTTGGTCTCATCATAGCCGCACTTTCATGTTTGTTCGATTATGAGCACTATTCAAGTCATCGGTATTGATTGAAACCGAGACTCAAATTAGCCAAAGAACAGCCACATTCAAGTACATACAAGAGTGGGAATTTTTTTTTGGAAGGGTCAAAAATCAATTGTAATTAAAAGCAAGGAGCCACAAGCTCAAACATTCTGCAAAAAGCAGTGTAGAACACGAATTTAGCTCAAAGCCCAATATATCAAAAAAACTAATATGCACAAAGGTGGGCCTCACCCCACCACAAACAAAAATAATTTGTCCTCAAATGTAAACGAAAATATCCGAAAGTAAAATCAAGTAAGACAGAGAGGGAGATAAAGAGAGGGTCCTGTCTACACAGTCGCTCCATCTGTTTGGGCATCAGTGCCCGATGTATCACTCTGAATCTGAGCATCAGTGCTCGGGATCACCTCATGAGGAACGGCAGTGCCAGATCCACTAGGGCATCACGTGCGAGTCCTCTAGAAATACATGCACAACTGTACAGAATCTCCGAGCCCATGAAGGAATATTAGATTCTCTGATAGTGGTCTTCCTGTTATAAGTGGACCTCTTACCCTTGCATTTCCGACCCATGGTGGGAAGTTTTGTAGCTTTGCCTTTGGGTGTAGTTGCATCCTCATTTATCGTAATCCCCTTAGCCTTCTCTTGGACTGGTATTATTCTTTCAGCTGCTTTTGATCTAGTCATGTATTCAAAATCTCGAGGAGAAGTTGGGAAATATTCAAACGAACACACAGAGAATTAGGCTCAGATAGACTCGTTGAAACAGTTGGCGGGTCACCGAATTGCTTCGGTGAACTGGGTTAGCCAGCCGAAAGTTATAGTGTAAGAAGGGTTCAGGGGTGCAGACAAAGGGCGATCAAGAAGACTTTCGGTGAGTTGCCGAGTTCCTTCGGTGACCTCAAGCTTCTCACTGAAAGTTACAGACTCCAACAACACATTTAGCATGAAATTAAAGGCGAGATAGGGACACTAGTGATGCTTATCGTGACCAATGACACTAACTACGGTTCGAGTGTCTACGATCGTCGATAATATAGTAACCCAACCGAGGGTTGGGGTCGTGTCCCAAGGGAGCAGTTTTGAGAATTGATAGAAAAATAAAATCTAGTTCTAACTAGTCGTAGCTAAAGACATTAATGAATAAAAACATTGTAAATTAAAAGGGGGGACACAGAATTGTCAAATATCAAATTGGGGTTTTGTCACAAGTGTAGCTAAAACAACAAAAATAACAAGAAAATCATGTATGGGGATGAGTTCTTAGGGTGTGACCGCAATAAAAGTTAAGATAAATAGTTGGGTACATGCTTTCGATAGACAATTTGCAAGATAATAGTGACTAGGCTAAGCTTTAGATGGAAATAAGTTCCTTCTCGGGCAACTTACCCCGTTTCAAATGTGTTCCTTTCGAACACCCATTTGCTGCATGAAGACCAGCCTATGCCTTACCCCACTCACTATCTCGAGCTGAGTGTTAGGATATGGGACTAGGGCTCACCCTCTCAGGCTGAACCTCATGTCGACCCACTTCGTAGGCCATCAGTCTAGTGGTCTTGGTTTCCCGACCTCCCTTTCGGGCAAGCCGAAAACACATGGGTGGCTTTGTATTTGCAACTACAAACCTATTACCTTAAACCACAACCACTAGGTGAAATCACCATTAAAATACATCTAACCTACCAGCAAGCAAGACATACCAATAATATCAACACATATTTGCTAAATCACATCCCAAGAATGGGGGTTTTTAGCCACACATCAAGAAATAACTAAATACACCTAAAATGATAGTGAAATCAAATGGGTATAAGAAATTAAACCTTGATTTAAGCAAAGGAAGATGAATAGAGAAGACCCACTTCCACCTTGGGGAAGATGAACTCTTTTCTTCAAGTTTTCCAAAACCCTCTCCAAACTTGAGAGTAAAATGTACTAAAAATTATATTGTCTAAAATTTACACTAAAGTCTCTTTCTAAAATCCGATACTAAGCTATAACTCTCAACGAGTATTTATAGTTTTCAAAAATATGTGTTGTGGTGGATCACTCAGCGACATTAGTCAGAATCGCCGATCAACTCGGTGATTCAGCCTTTGGTGTAGTTCATCGCCGTCTTGTATCATCATTCGGCATCGTCGTTCTCTGTGTCATTGGGCGACATAGTACTGCTTCGCGGACCTTCTCAGTGATGCGCTTACTGCTCCCTTTTTCCGCCGACTTGATCCTTACCTTCAGAGCTCATCACACTGGACCAAAAAGGCAAAATGAGACCCTTCGGTGATTCGCCAAGTGAACTCAGTGATCCTCAGGCCTTCATTTTCTTGTTCTTTTCAGCCTTTTCGTTCCTTTTTGCGCCGAAGTGTCCATGCTTCCACTAAAACTTCAAATACTTGAAACTTAAGCATTTTCATCATATATTGAGATAAAATAAGCATTTGAGGACACTATTTCTATTAAATTAAAGACGTAAATGAGTCCAATCTATGGACTCATCAACACCCCTAACTTAAACTTTTGCTTGTCCTCAAGCAAACTCAAGTTCAGTCGTTCAAAAAGGAGGTGTCTCAAATAGTCCTACACAAGACTCAATCATGAATGCACACAACAAAACTTCAAACTACATATGCGGATATTCAATTGTGTACTCAAAGATTCAAGTTGTGACACACCATTACCAAAGATTCTCATGCTCGCAATACTTGCTACTAATGCAAGTTCAAGCTCAACAAAAGTATCTAAATGCCCTCACACAAAGAATGATTCCATATTCACACATAGTATTTAATTAATTTAAGATCAGGAATCAGATGCAACACTCACACGCAAAAAGAGGAACACAATGCATGACTTCACCCATAGGTTTGCCCTTATTTTCCAATCGACTTTTGGTTCGGCTTACTCAAGATAAAAAAGGTCTTTCCAAGGCTTGTAATGGGGCTGAGTGCATAGGTATGGTCATTTAGGCTCAGTGAATTCTTCATTCTCGTGAGATGTGGTATTCTCAAGGCATCCCCTTCTTTTCCTTAATCAATTCTTTTTCTAGTGCTTCTAAGTCATCTTTTTATTTATCTCTATGGATTGCTTGGGAACCCAATTTCTTTTGTACTTTTATTCCACAACTTTTCTTTTTCATTCTTTTCTTCTTCTTTTTTTCTTTTTTTTTATAATGAGGGTTTCCATTTTTCCGCAACACCATGGGTTAAGGAATACTTTTCCTGAACTTCTTGATTTCTCCTTTTCCTTTTTCACCGCACCCCCAACTTAGGCTTTTGTCCTAACTTGGCTATTCACTAAACCATAAATCAAGAGGATTATAGATGGTAGATCAAGTAAGGTCTAGGGTTCATCAAGGTTCCTTCAAAGAAAGGTAAGGCTCAAAGGGTGTTCAAGAGAGTTTCACACGCTCACGGGTAGGCCACAAAAGAGGTATATGTCAAATTGAATCACACTCTTCAAAAGTTGCCTAAGATCATCTCAAGAGCATAGCTTACTAAATCAATCAGACTAACGGGGCAAATTCTAGGTTTATTCATGCAAGGTTCAAAGTAAGCTCATCACACAAGGCATCGACACTTAAGTCAAACAAGACTACACACTTTCGCTAGTGTGCAATGGTCATTACAAGAGAATCAATTCGATAAATGGCTAATCGCAACAACATGCAAAGAGTTTACATATTGTATATGAAACTTCATTTGGTCTCGTCGTAGCCGCACATTCATGTTCGTTCGATTGAGAGCACTATTCAAGTCATCAGTATTGATCAGAATCGAGACTTAACTTTTTGCCAAAGAACAACCACTTTTAACACAAGCGGTGGCGATAATTTTCAAAAAAAAATAAAATTCGGAAGGGTCAAAACCATTTTATAATTGAAAACCAAAAGGAGCCATGAGCTCAATCATCCACGAAAGTAGTGTAACAAGAATTTTAAAAACAGAGAAGCCCAACTATACACAAAACACGAAATTGTCAACTCAAAAGGTGTGGGCCTCACCCCACCATAAACAAAAGCTATTTTTTCTCAAATGCAAATGATAAGTATCCAATAGGTAAAATAAAGAAAGATAGATAGGGAGGTAAAGACGGGATCCTATCTACACGTTTGCTCCATCTGTCGGGGCAGCGTTGCCTGATGCATTAGATAGGAATGTGATAATGGTCCCCGGACTATTATTCTGGGTCGCATTGTGTTCATTTGCCCCAACTTCTGCAGTAATGTTACTCGCAACCATTATGTCCACTTCATGGCCCGCTAAAAAAGAGTCTATGGCCGTGTATAATCCATGTTTCCACGAATAAATAGTGGGGTCAATGGGGGTCTTCCTGCTGGCACTTACTTTCTTACTCTCTTTTCTTTCTTTGGACAGTTCAGCTATCTTCTCGTCTCTTTTAAAATATCGTGCACTTACATGTCGGAGTGGCATGTCCCTTCCTTCAACTTTTGGTCTAGCCATATCTGCAAATCACTTCAAGATAATGTTAGAACATATTTGACAAACAAAATAGGGACTTTTCTCTGCAGAAAAATTACATAATCCAATTGGTATGCCGCCGGCTACACTTCGACGAGTCGCAGACAATTCAACGAAGGTCATATTGCCGAAGGAGTTATGGGTGCAGACAAAGTGCAATTAAGGTGTCATTCGGCGAGTCATCGAGTACGCTTGGCCATCCTGTGCTTATCACCAAAAGTTACAACAGCCACAATTAATGAAACGTGATATTAAAGGCGAGTTGGGGTACTTAGGCGAACCGCGGAGTGCTTCGGCGAGCTCGCTACAGCTCGCTGAATCACCTATCGTGGCTAGTTAGGCTCAACTTTTGAAATCGGCCCCGCAACCCTCCCCGAAGACAAAATTTAAGCATGTAAGGCACATATTCATCGAAGATCCGCAACAATTTTTTTACACCCACATCAACACAATTTCAAGTCAACGCACGATATAGTGGTATTCTACTAGTTACTCAGTAAGTATTGAATTGTAAGTGGTAACAGATGTAATCCCATCAACTTTGGAGACTCAAAAATGATTTTATATTATGAATCATTATGCAAATTAGTACAAGTTTTGATAAAACAACTGAGGGGTTCGATTACCAACCTTTGGTGCTGAATTAGATTATACTGATGTGCTAGACAATAATGGGATCCAAATCCGCGCACAATTTGATTCTTCCAATACTCTGAGCGTGCGAGAAATGTAGCTACTAGGTGCAAGTGTTCAGTTTGTAAAAGGGACAAAGTGAAAGAAAGTGAATCAAATAGAACTTTTAATCCTGTGGCTTGTGACCATCCAGCTTCTGCTCATTTAGCGATGTCAGTCGGTCTCGCCCAATCACCCGACCATGCGCTGAATGTCTTATTTTCTTGCCGAACATAACAGAGTTTTCAGTTCAGGTGGGCGTTACATTGGCGATCTACGTCGAGATTGCCAACCGAGTTGGCGATGCGCCGATGAAATTCACACTCCGCCGAGTTTTACAGACCCAACCTTTAAGATGTATTGAATCAAACGGCGAGACTGATCGGTTACGCCTAACTTGTCAGCAATCCGGCAAGCGGGGATGTTGCTCACCTTCATACATCTCTTCAAGAAGTTTCCTCACTCAATCTGTACAAATAACACACTATTATTTCATCAAGATAACAAAAGCAAGTAAGGGGTTTTGGGTTGCCTCCCAAATAGCGCCTTAGTTAACGTCGTGGCACGACGCAAGTCAACCTTTAGACCTCACTCTTGGGGTTAGCCATAGTATCACTAGGCAAACCCCCTTGTTGTCTTGGATTTAGATGAGAAGAGATATGACCCATTTGGGTTTCTAACTGCTTGATTGAAACTGAATGAGAGGTGACGGCCTGGTTAAGGGTAGACACATCTTCTTTCATGCCTTTTAGCATTTTGTCTGACCCTTCGACTTTGTTTAAGATACGCGAGAGCATATCCTCGGACCTACCACATTCTGAATCCTTGGGCTTTTATCGCTCGTGGGGGCGCACATATCTATCCTTCTCCACATCTTTCCAATTTGGATTTTGATCCCTCCATTCACGATCTCGGTCTTTCCATCCTTTGTCTCTAGCCCAACCTTGGTTACCACCCTGCCTTGGGTAATTTGAACGGTAACCACTGCCTTGGTTTGCTAAAAAAATTTACCTCCTCTCTATACAACGCTTCACACTTCATCTCTTCAGGATTCGTGCTCCCAGCCCCCACAACATTGACACCACGAGTACCAGCCCCCATGACATTCTTAGATAGAATATCAAGTTGTGTCATAATCTTAGCCATGTTTTGGTCTCTCTCATTGTCCTTTTCAATCTGCTCTTTAGATATCTGGAAGGTGACAGGTCAGACCTGGTCTTCACGAGCGTACCACGCCCTATTGATGGTTGTCATGCCATCTAAAAGCTGGGCCACTACCGCGTACGACTGCTGCATTAAATCTCCAGGTGAGAGTTGGTCAGCAACACCCTTGTATATCGAGTCTAGACTCCGGTAGAAGTATTGAAGGAGCACGTTATCAGGAAGTTCATGGGTTGGGCATTGTAGCACCAATTTTTTAAATCGAAGCCAAGTTTCGTGCAGAGGTTCTCCATTCAGACGCTTGAAGCTTTGGATGCAATCCTGAATAGTCATCATCTTCGAGGGAGGGAAAAATTGCACATTAAATGCGGTGACCAGCTCCTCCCATGAAGTGATCGAATTTCATGAAAGTTCAGCTAACCACTTGCTAGATTCCCCTATCATAGAAAATGGGAATAATCGCAGCCTGACTGACTTTTGAAAGATTGTTTTTGAGGGTTGCGAGGTTGAATTCGAGAAGTTAGGTTGAAAATAGGCACGTTGGGCCATTTTGCGAGCTGATTCAAGCTTACCGAACCACTCGGTGGTTCACCTAGTTGATGAGTCCACAGATTGGACTCATTTAGGGATTTATTTTAATAGAAATAGTGTCCTCAAATGCTTATTTTATCTCAATATCTTATGAAAATGCTTAAGTTTCAAGTATTTTAAGTTTTAGTGGAGGCATGGACACTTAGGCGCAAAAAAGAACGAAAAGGATGAAAATAACAAGAAAATGAAGGCTTGAGGATCGCCGAGTTCACTTGGCAAATCGCTAAAGGGTTTCACTTCGCCTTTTTGTTCCAGTGTGCTGAGCCCTGAAGGTAAGGATCAAGTTGGCGGAAAAAGGGACCAGTCGATGCATCGCCGAGAAGGTCCACGAAGCAGTACTATGTCGCCTAATGACCCAGAGCATGACGATGCAGAAGGATGAAGCAAGACGGCGATGAACTACACCAAAGGGTGAATCGCCGAGTTGATCGGCTATTCCGACTAATGTCGCCGAGTGATCCACCACAACACATATTTTTTAAAACTATAAATACTTGTTGAGAGTTATAGCTTAGTATCAGATTTTAGAAAGAGACTTTAGTGTAAATTTTAGACAATATAATTTTTAGTACTTTTTACTCAAGTTTGGAGATGGTTTTGGAAAACTTGAAGAAAGGAGTTCATCTTCCCCAAGTTAGAAGTGGGTCTTCTCTATTCATCTTCCTTTGCTTAAATCAAGGTTTAATTTCTTTTACCCATTTGATTTCACTATCATTTTAAGTGTATTTTGTTATTTCATGATGTGTGGCTAAAACCCCCCATTCTTGGGGTGTGATTTAGCAAATATATGTTGATATTATTGTTGCGTCTTGCTTGCTGGTAGGTTAGATGTATTTTAATAGTGATTTCACCTAGTGATTGTGGTTTAAGTTAATGGGTTTGTAGTTGCAAATACAAAGCCACCCATGTGTTTTCAGCTGGCCCGAAGAGGGAGGTCACGAAACCAAGACCACTAGACTGATGGCCTAAGGAGTGAGTCGACATGAGGTTTAGCCCGAGAGGGTGAGCCTTAGTCCCATATCCTAACACTCAGCTCGAGAGAGTGAGTATGGTAAGGCGTAGGCTGGTATTCATGCGGCAAATGGATGTCTGAGAGGAACACATTTTGAATGGGGTAAGTTGCCCGAGAGGGAACTTATTTCCATCTAAAGCTTAGCCTAGTCACTATTATCTTGCAAATTTTCTATCGAAAGCATGTACCCAACTATTTATCTCAACTTGTATTGCGGTCACACATCAAGAACTCGTCCCCATACTTGATTTTCTTGTTGTTTTTGTTGTTTTATCTCTACTTGTGACAAAACCCTAATTTGATATTTCACACTTTTGTGTCCCCCATTTTAATTTACAATGTTTTTATTCGTTAATGTCTTTAGCTACGACTAGTTAGAACTAGATTTTATTTTTCTATCAATTCTCAAAACCTCTCTCTTGGGACACGACCCCAACCCTCGGTTGGGTTACTATATTAACCACGATCGTAGACACTCGAACCATAGTTAGTGTCTTTTGTCACGATAAGCATCAAATGGCGCCACTGCCGGGGAGTGGTGTTATTTGAGAATTTTTAGAGTAGTAGATTTTTTGTTCTTCTTAGTTGTAGTTTTTTTAACTAAACTTTTAGTCTTGTTTTTATGATTGTGTAAACATTTCAGAAAGCATGAGTGTTAATGCTAGTAATGGTAGCCATGTGGGCCACTAAGATGACATCGGTAACCTCAACGATATCCAAGAGCCAAATGTCAATGACCCTCAGCTCATGGGAGGTGTTCGAGCCATCCGCTTACCCCCAGCCGAGGGGAATGCAGTGTTCCATATAATGAGCACAATGTTGCAGCTCTTGCAACTAAAAGGACTCTTTAGTGGATTGGCTAATGAGGATCCCTATGAGCATCTTCGAAACTTCATAGACGTTTGTGGGCCATTCTCTTTCAAAATCAAAGCATGCACTAGTTAAATTAAGCTCAGGCCCATAAAACCCAAGCATAATACCCACAAAATTTACTTCATTCTAAGTACAAGCCTACGAGATTTAGACAATCAAAACATTACGGGTAAGATTATCAAATTAAATCAGGCATTCAAACATACTAATTCTATCAGAGAGGCCCAGCACACGACAACACAATAAGATTATTGCAAATGAGTACAATTTTGTAAAATAATTATGGGATTCAGAAAACCAACCTTTGATGTTGATTAATCAAGATTCAAATGCTAGGCGGCAAAGTAATCCACAATCTGAGAACCAATCAATGACTTAAATACTCTAAAGATGCAAGAAATATAGAAACTAGAGTGCGGGTGTGAGTTTGGGAAGATACAAAATGAGGGAAAGTGAATGAATTTGAAACTTTTAAACCTTTGGCCTGAAAAACCATACAGTTGTTCATTTGGCGATATTAGTCGTGCTTGGCCGAGCTACTCGGTGACACGCTGAGTAGTCATTAACCTTGCCTAATTTTACAGGACCTTCAGTTATTGTGGGGATCCAAACGGCGATCTCTGTTAAGGTTCGCCGATATGGTCGGCGATTCGCCAATAATTTTTGGGGCTCGCCGAGTTTTATAGACTCTAATGTAAAATTTTCTTGAGTCTATCGACGGTTTAGGTCGGGGTCATCGACCTCTTTGACAATTCGCTGAATGAACCTGATGCTCGCCAATTTACACTTGTCGAACACTTTCCACATTTCCACTTACACAATCAACACACCATTATTTTATCAAAACAAAATAAAGAAAAAATGGGTCTTGGGTTACCTCCCAAGCAGCGCCTTAGTTAACGTCGCGGCACGACGCAAGTCCACCTTCAACCCTCATTCTTGGGGTTAGCCATAGTATCACTAGTCAAACCCCCTGCTGTCTCGGGTTGAGATGAGACGATATATGACCCATTTGGGTCTCCAACTGTTTGATCGACACTGAATGGGAGGTGACGGTCTGGCTAAGGGTAGACACATCTTCTTTCATTTACTTTAAAATCTTTTCTGACCCTTCAACTTTGTTGAGGATACGAGAGAACATATCCTCGGACCGACCACCTTCTGAATATTTTGGCTTTTGGCGCTCATGGGGAGGCACATACCTATCCTTCTCCCCATCCTTCCAATTCAGATTACAGTCCCTCCATTCACGATCTCGATCTTTCCAACCTTCATCCCTAATCCAACCTTGGTTACCACCCTGCCTGAGGTAGTTTGAACGATAGCCACCGTTTTGGATATCTAGGAAATTTACCCATTTATTATACAAGGCTTCAAACATGGACTCATCCAGATTAGCACACCCGACACCCACAACATTGACACTTTGAGCCCCAACTCCCATGACATTTTTAGACAAAATATCAAGTTGTGTCATGATCTTGGCCATGTTTTGGTCCCTCTCTTGGTCCTTCTCCATTTGTTCCTTAGTTAACTTGAACGTGAGAGGGGAAACCTGGTCTTCACGGGTATACCATTCCCTGTTTATGGTAGTCATGCCATCCAAGATCTAAGCAGCTATCACATAAGGTTGATGCATCAAACCTCCTAGAGAGAGTTGGTTTGCAACACCCTTATTTACCAAATCCAGACTCCAGTAAAAATACTGCAACAACACGTTATCAGGCAGACCATGGGTTGGGAATTGAAGCACCAACTTTTTGAATCGCAACAAAGTTTCATTGATAGGCTCGCCTTCTAGATGCTTGAAGCTCTAAATATTGTCCCGAAGAGTCATCATCTTCGAGAGAGGGAAAAATTGCACTTGAAATATGGTGACCAACTCCTCCCATGAAGTGATTGATTCACATGGCTTATTCAGCCAGCCACTTGCACGCCTCACCCATCAATGAGAACAGGAACAACCTCAATCGGACCCATTCTTGGGAGATTTTCTTGAAGGAGAATGGTATGCATACATCCACGAAGTTTCTAATGTGCTCATGGGGATCCTCATGAACCAAACCACTGAAATGCCCTTTTAGTTGCAGGAGTTGCAACATAGTACTCGTGATATGGAACACCGCACTCCCTTTGGCCGGAGGTAAGAGAATAACACCAATACCGCCCATGAGATGGGGGTCATTAGCATGACGCTCGTTGACATCGTTGAGATTTCCGATGTCATCTTGATGGCCTACTTGGCTGCCATTGCTTTCGTTCATGCTCATACTTCCTGTTTTCAACACAAACAAGTAAAACAAAGCTAAAAATTAGGTAGAACTATAACTAACAAGAACAAAATCCCACTTAATTAAAAAAAGTCAATTAGCACCACTCCCCGACAATGGCGCTATTTTGATTTCATGTATCAGGACACTACTTCCAGTTCAAGTGCCAACGATCGTTTGTAGTAATATAACCAAACCGAATGGGTTGGGATCATTCCCACAGGGAACGGTTTGTAATTTAGAATCAATAGAAAAGCAAAAATATGTTCAAGTTAATTATAGCTATAGATATTAACGAGTAAAAACATGATAAATCAAGAGGTGACACAAGTGTCAGTTATCAAAAGGGGTTTTATAAGCAATTATAAACTAAAGTAGCAAGAATATAAAGATGTGAATTTGGGAGATATATTCTGGGGATGTGATAGGAATATAGGATAAAATAAGCAACTGGGTAAATGCTATTGATAGTAAATTGTTGAACATTTGTAACTAAGCTAGACTTTACTGGGGGTAAATTTTCTCTCGAACAACTTACCCAGAATCAACTCGGTTTCTCTCGAACACCGAGTTGCAGCAATCAAGCACAAATTTCACCTTATCCCATTCACTCTCTCGAGCTGAATGTGTGGGAGAAGGACTAGGATTCTTTCTCTTGAGCTGAACCCACGACGACCCAATAACCACAGGCTATCAATTTAGTAGTTTTGGTTTTAAAACCTCTCTCTCGAGAAAGCCAAAAACACTAAGATGAAATCGTATTTGAAACTACAATCCCATTAAGTTCAAACACAACTACTAAATAAAATAACAGTTAAACAACAAATAGACTGACAATGAGCAATACCCAATAGTAAATTTAACCCATATTCAAATAATCACACCCCAAGAATTGGGGTTTTAGCTAGACATGAAAAAGAGATAGAAATTGATACCTAAAAGTGTTTCCATCAAATAGGTACGATAAATAATGTCTTTAAACACGTCAAAGATGAAGATTCTTTGTGGCCAACTTCCAATTTCTTGAAAATGAAAACCTTCAAAGCTCAAGAACAATGTCTCCCAAAAACTCAAAGAACTCAAACTGAAATATTCTAAAAATCAGTAATAATTCGCTACAACTTGATAATAATTCCCTCATTTAAATGGGTATTTATAGTTTTTGAAAATTTGTGCTGCGAAGGACCACTCAGCGCAGTTAGTTGGGATTGTCGATACACTCGGTGATCCACCCTTTGGTCTGGTTCATCACCTTTCAGCTTTTGCCTTTAGCATCTTCGCATTTTAAATCATTGGGTGATATGGTGTTGCTTTGCGGAACTATTCGGCAATGCACCGGCTTCTCTCTTTCATCACCAACTTGATCTTTTCCTTCAGGGCCAGCACACTGGAACTTTGGGCGAGGTTAAGGTCATTCAGCGACTCGCCTAATGCATTAGGCGATCCTCATGCCCTTATTTCTTTGTTCTTTCAGCCGCCTTGTTCGTTTTTTTCCTTGACTGTGTCCATGCTTTGTCTCTCAACTCAAATACCTGAAACTTAAGGATATATATCAGTTATTGAGACAAAATATGCATTTGAGGACACTAAATCGATCAAAATCATGGACTCATTGCCTACCCACTGATATTTAGCTATTCATTAGTAGTTTCAATCACCCATATAGCAAAATTTGCCTATAATCGATCACATCCTGAGAATTCCTCTCTATATTATTATTTCATTGTTGTTTGACTGCGTTATAACTGATAATTGCAAACCAAAACCCCCATCTGACATTTGTTGTCACCTCATTTGACTTGTTTGCATGTATTTTTTGATAATTTCTATTACTATAACTATTTAGACCACATTTGTACTTCATAACTGAATTTGAATACGTACCGCTCCCTATGGGTTCGACCCCAACTCTTCGTTGGGTTTTATACTACTTAACGATTATTTGCACCTAGAATTGGACAAGGTCTGCTTGAAACATTAATCAAAATGGTGCCGCTGCCGAGGAGTGATGTTGTTTGAAATTCATTTATTGAAGTTGAATTGTGATCTTTTTGGCAATAGTTGAATCAACTTACTTTGGTTTTTGTTTTGTGTTGTTTGTGCTGAATAAAGGAAAAGATGAGCGTAAACGGGAGTAATGGTAGCCAAGTTGGCCACAAAGACGATATTTGGAACCTCAATGATGTAAATGACCAAAATGTTAATGACCCAATCCAATTTTGTGGAGTTGGTGCCATTCGTCTACCTCCGGCTAAAGGAAACGTTGTTTTTCACATCACTAGCACCATGCTTGAGCTCCTATAATTGAAAGGATTATTTGGGGGGATGGCCCATGAGGATCCCCATGAGCATATTCGGAACTTCGTGGACTTTTGTGGTTCATTCTCATTTAAGAACATATCACAAGAATCAGTTCATCTCAGGTTGTTCCCATTCTCTTTGATGGGTGAAGCTACTGAATGGGTATCTGAGTTACCAAGGGACTCTATCACTTCTTGGAATGAGCTGATCACAATATTCCAAGTGAGATTCTTCCCACCATCAAAGATGATGATACTTAGAGATAACATCCAAGGTTTTAAATGCTTGGAATATGAGCTAATCCACGAGACGTGGCTGAGGTTTAAGAAGTTGGTGTTCCAATGCCCAACTCATGGACTTCCAAATAATGTGTTGCTGCAATACTTCTATAGGAGCCTCGACTCGGTGAAAAAAAGAGTTGTAGATCAACTTGTTCTCGGTGGTATAATGCAACAACCCTATGAAATAGTATTTCAACTCCTTGATTGCATGACCAAGATCAATAGTGCATGGTACAGTCGTGAAGACCAAGACTCTCCTCTCACTTTTATAATGACAAAAGAGCAGATCAAAAAGGATCAAGAGAGAGATCAAAACATGGCCAAAATGATGACCCAACTAGATATCTTGGCTAAAAATTTCATGGGTGTTGGTACAAAGAGTGTTAATGTTGTGGGTGTTGGTAAAGTAAACCCCGATGAAGCACAATTTGAAGCGTTGTACAATGAGGAAGTGAACTTCCTAGCCAATCAAAGAGGAGGTTTTCGTGCAAACTACCCAAGACCGGGTGGAAATCAAGATTGGAACAGAGATGAGGGATAGAGAGACCGTGACAAAGATTGGCATGATGGTAACCCCACCTGGAAGGAGAGAGAGGGGGAAAAGGACAGGTACATCCCTCCCCATGAGTGCCAAATATCCAAGAAATCTGAAGGTGGCCATACAGTAGATATGCTCTCATGCATTCTCAACAAAGTTGAAGGGTCAGACAAAGTGCTGAAAGAGATGAAAGAGGATGTCTCTACTCTCAATAAGACGGTGACCTCTCACTCAGTCTCTATTAAGTAGTTGGAGACCCAAATGGGTAAATTTTCTTCTCATTTGAATCCAAGACAACAAGGGGGGGTTGCCTAGTGACACAGTGGAGAACCCCAAAAATGAAGCTTGATTTGGTATCCTTGTAATGACACGATGTTAACTAAGGCGCTTCTAGGGAGGCAACCCAAGTTTTTAATGCTTTAGTGTTTGATTTTGAATAACGGGTGTTGATTGTGCAAGTTGAAAAGTGAAGAGTGTTGGAAAATGGGTAGTTTGGCGAGCCCAAGTTCAGTCGGTGGCACTCCGAACAGGTTGGTGAGCCCTGAATTGGACCACTTTTGGAACCACCACACTTGAAGGGGAACCCTGTAAAACTCGGTGAGGTAAAACAACCACTCGGCGCATCACCGAGTTGTTTGGCGAGCACGATTTACTCCGGCGAAGGTGCCGCAAACTGAAAGGTTTTAAATCCAAACGGTTTAAAATTTCAAAATCTTTCATCTATCCTCATTTCTAACTCTCGCACTTTCGCACCCAACTTTTGATCTTCAATATTTTATTTCTTTTAACCGCATATTTGTGTGAATTCGTGCTCGGAATTGGGGAACTTTGTCGCCTAGTTATTCAAATTTTAATTTTGGCATACAGGTTGGTTGTTCGAACCCCATTCTTTAATAGTGTGGTTGAACTCGAATGCAATAGGTAATTTGTGGTTGTTTTGTGTTGGGTAATTGCTATAATTGTGTTTAAGTGTTGTTTTGCCCATATTGAGTAGAAATATGTGCCTAAATGCTTAAAATTGATCGATTCTTGTGTCTTGTTTGTTAAAATAGGTTCCAAATTATTTGGTTGCGGTATAAATGTATTGGGTCTAGTGGGGTGAAGTCTAAGTAACCCCGAATTGTGCTAATTGATGAAATTTGCCGAATGATGGAGCGTTTGACGTCATTCTTAAGGGAAAAAGTCGTCAAATGGCCAATTTTGGCCAAATCAGGGGAAATTAGAGTACCCCGAGGGCATGGGTAGTATGGGTCTTGTGCTAATTGAATAGTGTATGTTTTAGATTTTGAATTCAGGGGCTGCGGTCTTGATTTTGGGAAATGGGGTTGAAAATTGGCATGTTGGGCAGTTTGGCGAGCTGTGTCGAGCTTGCCGAGTGGTTCAGCGGTTCACCGAAGTTCCCCTCAGATCGCCCTTAATTTCAAATTTTGGTTGATTATATTTTGTAACTTTCATCCAGAAGCTTGAGCTCGTCGAGTTCACTCGGCGACTTGCCAAAAGGTTCTCTTGATCGCCGTGTTAGTGCCCCTAACCCCTAAAATACACTGTAACTTTCGGTAAGCTACTTCTAGCTCACCGATTGGTGTTGACGATTTACCGAATGGCCTTGAACATCACCGACCTATCTTGATTTCTAAAAAAAATTGTGCTAGTACTTTTGGCGACCCCAATCTAGCTCGCTGAAGTGATTTAGAGACTCTTTGAATGGTTCGGCTGGTCTTTCTGCAACTGAATTTCTACATTTTTCTTGAACTTTTTCTAACATTTTTGTATGTGTTTTGCAGAAATGGCTAGACCCAAAGTTTCAGAAAGAGACATGCCACCCTACAAGCGGGCAAGAGGAGTCATTATAAATGAGGATGCAACTGCCTTAAAGGAAAAGGCATCCAAACTCCCTATAAAGGGAGGGAAAGGAAAAGGAAAGGGCAAGGCGTCCATGGTGGAGTCACCAGAGGTCAGCTCCGACAGTGAGGGACTCTACGAGAATCACCTCACCTCATCAGACAATGAAGGAGAGTCCCAGGATTCTCAAGTTTCCATCTCTGAGCCTGAGGATGACCAACTTCTACATACCCGGAGAGAAGAACTTCATTCCAATGGTATGCATGATCCATCTAGGATCTGGGTACCTCAAACTCCTCCCCCTCCCCCAGCTTCAGCTAAGATGGTGGTCCTAGTTTCACGTGTACAGGGTCCTCCTCCCCGGTCTCTCAACAGACTAAATGCTGAGGGACTACTGACTATTATTGAGGATAAGAGGTTATCCATAGATGGTGTGGTGGACAGGTATCCGGTATATGGAGCACCCTCAAGTCCCATAAATTCTATATTTTCACTAAACCTCAGGGTCTCTACATTACTAATTGGGTTTGGGATTTCTACTCGATCTATGGAGACTTGGTAACACAAGGGAAGAGGAAGGCCAACACCTTCAAATCAGTGGATTCTGTAAATGTCTGAGGCAAGAAGATGAAATGTGATAGTGAGGACATCAATGTCATCTTGGGATGTACAAATAACTTCGCAAATGACTACCAGAGTATGATCAAGACAACAGTGTTGGATGACTTAAAAAATTGGTTGGCCCCTCTTCTTTCTGACAGTACCCTTAGGTGGATTGAGGCCAGAGTGCCAATAGAGAAGAAGGATCTCAATGTGGCGGCGAGGTATTAGTTTGGGTTTATTAGTAGTACGATCATGCCATCTCAGAATGAGTCTATCCTCCGCCACCTAAAGGCGGCCTATCTGGGATCTATTATTGTTGGAAAGTGCCTCAATTTAGGCGCAATAATTGGGCATGAGATGTCCATGAGGGCCAAGCAGCGCCAGGCATCGCTTCCCTTTCCGGTGTTGATCACCGAGCTGTGCAGATGGGCTCGTGTTCCGCATAATGAGAAGACGGATGTAGAGGTAACTCCCAAATCTTCTACACAGCGTATTGAGGCCGAGTACACACGGTATGAGGCAGACAGAAGGAGAGCAGCTCCGGTAGACACGTGCCCAAAGATTGATGTTGATATAAAACCTGCAGAGACAGCCCTACCTACTCCAGCACCTGGGTCTTCAGGTTCCTCTAGCTCCATTCCTTCTAGCACTCTGGGTACTTCCTCTACTCACCCTCCCGCTAGGTGTGCTACTGGCACTTCTACCTCTAGACATGTGATCACTCAGGCCATGTTTCTCAAGATGGGGAACCTAGCCCATTCTGCTGATGTATGTTCTTCCCGACTGGAGGACGAGGCTCCCTGGATGATCGAGCGAGCTATCACGGCTGAATTGACGCCTCTCACGGCTTCTATTGATGCCATCATTGTGAGAGTAATGGTGTGTGAGCGAGGACAGAGAGCTTATGAGGAGGTGATGGCCTTGAAGGCTGATATTATTGGGCTGACAAAGGATGTAGACCAGCTGAAGTCCGCAGACTTTACGTCATTATTTAGGACGGTGGAGATTCTAGATGATCCGAGTGTTGATGTTCCAGACTATGTTGAGGTACCTCCAACTACCATCGAAGTCGATAGTAGGGATGTTGTTATTGCTCTGAGTTCGAGGAAGATACAGATGATGAGCAACTTCAGGTGAGAGATTAGGTTGTTTATAAGGACTTGGCCGATCTAGAGGTAGCCATGTTCGAGACAGCTAGACATGCCTCTATGAGAGATGTATCCATGATGTGCTCCAGTGGAGCCAAGATTGCTGGGACACCGAGCACTGATGCCCAGACAGATGGAGTGACTGTGATGTGAACTGACCCTAGGCTTATTCTGGCAAGATGAATTTTTACCTACCTCTTTGTTGTTTTATTAGCTGCACTTTTGTTTTAGTTGCATTTGAGGACAACTGCTTATTTTTATTAGGTGGGGTGAAGTATTTTCATACCCACCTCTTGTCTTGTGACTATTTTGTGAATATTGGATTTTGATATATATTATCTTGGTTGCTGAATTTGTTGAATTGTGTTGTAGATGTTTTAGCTTGTGGCCCTTTATTTTGAATGAAAATGGTTTTGAGCGTAATTTTAAAAAAAATCCACCTCTTTTGTGTGTGATTGTGGTTGTTCTTGTGAAAATTTGGGTGTTGGATGTGGTCAATACCGATGACTTAAATAGTGCTTCTAATTGAAAAAAATGAATGTACGACTACTATTAGGCAAATGAAGTTACCTAGGCAATATGTGAACTTTTAGCAACTCGTTGTGACTAGCCGGTTGTCGAATGAGTCTCTTGTGATGAACCTTGCACGCTAGCTAGAAAGTGTGGAGTCTTGTTTGAAATTGGTACCAATGTCTTGTGTAATGAGATTACTTTGAACATTGTGTGTGTTGATACCTAGAATTTTCCCCGTTCATCTGGTTGACTGAGTGATGCAAGCGCTTGAAATGATCTTAGGCAAGAATTTTGAAGAGTGAACCAATTTGACAATATACCTCTTTTGTGGCAAACCTTGTGAGATGTGTGAACCTTTCTTGGCACCCTTTGAGCCTTACCATTTTCTTGAAAGAAACTTGATCAATTATGACCTCTCTTTATCCATTCACCCATAACTTTCATGAAGTATGGTTTTCTTGAATAGTCAACTTAGGCTAAAAGCCTAAGTTGGGGGTGTGGTGAAAGGAAAGGGAAAATCAAGAGGTGTGAAAAATCCCCCATTTTGTGATTGCTTTGAAAATGATGGAACCCCTCCATGTAAGAAAAATAAAAGGAAAAAGAAGAGGAAATGAAAAAGAAGAAAGAAAAGAAAAAGACCGAAAAAGTTGTGAAATAAAGTAGTGAATATTGCAAAAGAAATGGGGTATCCGGTGGTTCAAATGAAGTTGAATAATGGGGAAGATTTTGAACATGTTTGATATGGTAAAGAAAAGGAATAAAGTGATGTTCATACCATACTTCACGATGGTAGAAGCCACTAAGCCTAAATGACCATACCTTTACACTCAGCCCTGTTAAGCCGTGAAAAAACCTTTGTGATCTTGAGTGAGCTTAAACGAATGTTGATTGGAAAATAAGGGAAAACATATAGGTGAAGTCATGCATGTGTTCATTTTTGTGAGTGTGAGAGTTGTATGTGATTCTGGGACTTTAAATTGTTGAGATATTTTGTGTGAATACGGAATCATCTTTTTTATGAGGGCACTTGAGTACCTTTGTTGAGCTTGAATTTGCATTTGAAGCAAGTATTGTGAACTTGAGCATCTTTGACAATGGTGAGTCACAATTTGAATCTTTGAGTGCACAATTGATCATTGTATGAGTAGTTTGAACCTTGTTTTGTCCATTTATGTTGAGTCTTATGCAGCACTATTTGTAGACATCCTTATTGAACTGTTGATCTTGAGTTTTACTTGAGAACAAGCAAAAGTTTAAGTTGGGGGTGTTGATGAGTTTGAGATTTGAACTCATTGAGGGCTTTGTTTTGATAGTTTTAGTGTCCTCAAATGCCTAATTTATGCTATAAACTGATTTTAAATCCTTGATTTTCAGGTATGTGGACTAAGGAGCAATGTAAGGACACTAACATGCAAAAAGGAACAAAACATGTTGAAGAAGTGAAGAAGAGAAATCCTGGTAATCGCCAAGACCACTCGGCAAACTACTGAGTGGCTCTTCAGACAGCCTAAAGTTCCAGTGGGCCAGCTCTGAGGAAAGAAACCAAGTCGGCGATAGAAATGGGCAGTCGGCGAATTTCCGATCAGTTCCGTGACAACAAATTGGATCGCCCAAAGTTACATGACTTGAGGATGCTGAGAAGCAATTGGAAAATGGGATGGAAGAGAGCAAAGGGCGGATCGCCGAACCACTCGGTGATCCCGACTTACCTCGCCTAATGGCTTTCAAGCCAAATTTTGTGAAACTATAAATTGGATTTTAAATGTAATTTTGGGAGTCGGAGTTCTTTTCCCCAGAGTTCTCTCCCAGATATTAGAATTCCCATTCTAGACTTAGAGTTTTCTCTAGATTTTTGAGTTCGAATTGTACAATTTTGGAGGATTTGCAAGTGGGTTTTTGAATTTCATTCTTAGAAATCATTGTAAAGACTTGGGAACTCTTACCCAGACATGGCTAATGCATTTGGTAACCATTTTTCTATTTTTATGATGTGTGGCTAAAACCACAATTCTTGGGGTGTGATTATGTGATTATGGGTTGAATTAGCTTATGGGTATTGTTTATTACTAATTTAAATGCTATATTGAAGTGGGTTTAATCATTAGCTATGTTTTTATTTATGAATTGTAGTTGCAAATGCAGTTCTAACTTTGAATTCTTAGCTTGCTTGAGAAAGAGGCTTTTGAACCAAAGCTTTTGATTAATGGTTTGTAGGTATTGGGTTGATGTGGGTTCAGCTCAAAAGAGTGAATCCTAAACCAAATAATACCCATCTTTCGAGAGAGAGAGAGGATGTATTAAGGTTGTGGTCTGTTCTTATTTGTTAAGCTTTTTTATATTCGAGAGAAACCACTTGAATCGAAGTAGTTGTTCGAAAGAAAGCTATTTCAATCATAGCCCAGCCTACTGACTCATTTTTAGCTATTCATTAGTAGTTTCAATCACCCATATAGTGAAATTTTCCTATAATCGATCACATCCCAAGAATTCCTCTCTATATTGTTATTTCATTGTTGTTTGACTGCGTTATATCTGTTAATTGAAAACCAAAACCCTTATCTGACATTTGTTGTCACCCCCTTTGACTTGTTTACTTGTATTTTTCAATAATTTATATTCCTATAACTATTTAGATCATATTTGTACTTCATAACTGAATTTGAACATGTACCGCTCCCTGTGGGTTCGACCCCAACTCTTCGTTGGGTTTTATACTACTTAACTATCGTTTGCACCTAGAATTGGATGAGGTGTGCTTGAAACGTTAAACACTCCTCCATGATGACCTCCATATGGTCATGCATGAAAACTTTCTATCACCTGTATGAACTTATTCTTCGGAATGCATCTTCTCACCACTTGTCTACCCCTTGTTTGAATAATAATGGTGCATCCCAAATGTAGAACCTTACATCATGCCTTAGCTTCTTCTTTTGTTGGGTGGTTGCATCGGGTGGAAACAATCCGCTCACAAACAAATTCACAGTATCTGCATACTATGGCACTTGGGTGATATCTAGGGCCATCAACTGCTCATCCAGAAATTCTTCACAGATTTTTTCTCTATTGTACACATGTGAAAAATCTTCCAACCTAGAGAGATAATCAGCAATTTGATTTTCCGTTCCTTTTCTATCCTTGATCTTAAGGTCAAACTCTTGTAGAAGTGAAATCCACCGAACGAACCTTGGCTTAGCATCCTTCTTGTTGAATAGGTACCTAATATCATCATGGTCAGTTGAAACAATAACTTTGGTACCTAGTAAATACGATCTAAAGTTGTCGAAGGCGACCAATAGAGCAAGCATTTCCTTCGTAGTCACTATTTAATTTTCCTGTGCAGAATCATGGGTCTTGCTTGCGTAGTAGATTAAATGGAAAACCTTTTTTTATATGTCCCAACAATGCACCCACTGCTACATCACAGGAAACACACATGAGTTCATATGGTAGCTCCCAATTAGGAGAAATCGAGATTGGAGAGGTAATTAAGTTCCTTTTCAGTACCTCGAACTCTTTAACACAATTGTAGTTAAATTAAAAGTTTACCTCCTTCTCCAAAATACTACACATAGGTCTGCAGTCTTGGAGAAATCCTTGATGAATTTTCCATAGAAACCTGCATGCCCAAGAAAGCTTCTTACCCTTTTCAGAGAAACCAGAGATGATAGCTTCTCTATTACTTCAATTTTTGCCTAATCAACTTCAAAACCACAGAACTATACCCTCTCAAACCACGGAATGATTTTTTCCCAATTGTGTACCCAGTTTGTTTCCGTACATCGAGCAAGTACCATATAATTGTTGTGTAGACAAATCTTAAATGAACCAATCAATCATCAAACGAATCACCAACTACTGAGAAATCATCCATAAATGCCTCAATTGTGTTTTTAACCATATAAGAAAATATAGACATCATGCAACGCTCAAATGTCGCCAGTATATTACACAACCCGAATGACATCTTCTTGAAAGCAAAAGTCCCATAAGGACAAGTGAAGTAGCCTCCTATTGGTCTTCCAAACCTATGGAGATCTGATTGTAGCCACAATATCCATATAGAAAATAGTACCAACCCTTTCCAGTAAGATGATCTAACATTTAGTCCATGAACGACATTGGGAAATGATCATTCTCAGTCCATGCATTCAACTTTTGATAATCCATACAAACTCTCCAACAAGTCACCGACCTCATTAAAATGAGTTCATTCTTTACACTGGAAACCACAATGATTCATCCCTTGTTTGGCACACATTGCAGTGGACACACCTAACTACTATCAGCAATAGGATATGCAAATCCAGCATCTAACCACTTAATGATTTCCATCTTCACAATCTCTTGCATATATGGATTAAATCTTCATTGGTGCTCAATATTTGGCTTGCTATCCGACATAAGTTAAATTTTGTGAGAACAAATGCCCGGTGGAATACCAATAATGTCAGCAATGGTCCATCATATAGCCCTTTTGAATCACTTCAATACCGATATCAAAACCTCTGCTTACCCTACATTCAAACCGGCAACAATAGTAATTGGTAAAGTACTATTTTGGCCCAAAAACATGTACCGCAAGTGAGATGGAAGAGACTTAAGCTCCAATTTTGGAGGCTCATCAACAGATGGTTTTGCAGGAGGAGTGTCTAGATTCTTTAAATACAGATACAACTTCTTTGGTAAACGACAAGAAAAATCTACACCATCAAGTGCAACAACTTGCTCATCATATTCATTAATACAATCTCCATCAAAGTTCCTGATCACAGAGCTTCAATACCTAACCTCTCTTCAATCGACACTTCTAGTTCTTGATCAACAATATGATTCACTACCGACACTGATATAAGATCACTTCTATGCTTCATAGATCTGCAGATAGTAAAAGTTACCTCTTCATTATACAATCAAAACTTCATTTGCCCTCTTTCCATATCAATTAAAGCATGCCTAGTAGCAAGGAATGGTTTCCCTAAGATGATGGGACCTCAAAATCAACCTCACAGTCTAGTATCACAAAGTCCGCCGGAAAGATGAATGTCTCAACTTTCAAAAGGAAATCTTGAAGTACTCCAATCGGTTTCTTCACAGTTCTATCAGTAATAAGTAGCCGCATTGCAATTGTCTTGGGGGTTCATAAACCCAACTTCTTTTAGATAGACAGCGGCATCAAGTTAATGCTAGCGCCGAAGTCACATAGGGCCTTTGAAAAATGCAACATACCAATAGTGCATGTTATAGTTAATGCTCCAGGATCCTCCTTCTTCTACACTAATGATGTTATAGCAATAGCACTACAATGTTACCATTTGTTATCATCTTCAAAACTGACAGCCCTCTTCTTAGACACCAAATCCTTGATGAATTTTAGCGTAACCTGGTAAATGCTCGAGGGCCTCAATCAATGGAACATTTATGGACAACTAATTTAGCATAGCTATGAACATACGATATTTTCCTTCTTCCACTTTCTCTACCAACCTTTGTGGGAAAGGAGGTGGACGTCTCGGTATAGGGATGATATTTTTTGTAACCTCTACATCCTTCTCATTCTCATCTTTGGCTCCTCAACTTCATCCTAATCTTGCTCGTTCGAACTTTCCACTCCAATCGGCATAGGAGGGGTCATAGTCTGTTTTCCACCCCTAGTAGTAACTTTCATACAATGCCCGTCATTCTTTGGATTCTAGATAGTGTTGCTGGGAAGTGTCCCTTGCTGACGCAGATTTACACTTGCAGATAACTGACTCAGTTGTTGCTCAATTTTCTTAATTGATACTGCATGTGACTCAACTTTTTGACCAATGCCTAATAAATCATTACGCATCTCCTTCACATTGTCATCAGTCGAATAAAATGTTTTCATCATCTTATTCATCATGTCTTCAATTCAATTCATACTTGATCCAGCATTACGATTCCCCGGTAGAACATAGGATCCACTCTTATCATTCATGTTACTATACCTATTCCAGTTTTAGTGGTTGTCACGATTGTAGTTCCCATCCCGGGTAGTTCCTTCACGATTGTAGTTACCATAGTTTCAACCTTGGTTTCCTTGACCTTGTAGACAATTATCTGAATTGGATCCTTGGGCGTCAGTACATAATATCCCCATCTGATCATTAATGATATTCACATCATCTTTATAAATATACTTACTAGTACGTGGTCCTCATGGTTGATAGTTCACAGTATTCACTTTCTCTACACTTCCGCTCACATGTTTCAACACCAAGCCAACCTATGCTCTCAATTGTGCCATCTCCTCATGAATAACGTTATTGGACCGATTTGGTACAGATTGGACTGCACAACAGTATTCACCATTCTAGTGCTCTATTCCTTGTTATTCTTAGAGATATTTTCAAGTTTCTCAGTGATCTCTTGAAATGTATTTGCTCCATAACATCCTCCATCATTAGTATTGATCACAATTTTCCATTATCATCTTGCCCTCTGTATAAATACTCCTTCAGCGACTCGTCATCTATGCGGTGATTACGCGTGCTCCTCATAAACCCACTGAATCTATCCCAAGAACTGCTAACTGACTCTCCATGCAATGCTACAAAGTTATTGAGTTTATCCTTGAGGTTTAACTTCTTTGACAATGAAAAATATTTCGCCATGAATACCTTGTGTAACCCATCCCAAGTGGTGATTGAGTTATATGAAAACATAGATAGCCATACAGTAGCATCACCTATCAACGAAAGTGGAAACACTCTTTACTCAATCGCATTCATTTCTAAATTTGGTCATCCCACATTACTCATACAGATACTCTTAACTTTACTCATATGAGCATATGAATCCTCCGAAGGCAGCAAACAACCCTTTAGATGTAAGCATTTCCATCAGACTGATGGTCACCACAAAAGTATGTCCCGGAGGTAGTGGAGGAACAACAATAGCACTAATCAATCCCACAGCATTATAATCAACCCTATAATTTTAACACACATCGGGTACTGGGTGAGTTTGTGTTGCGTCAGCATTGGGAACCTGCAGGTTCGCTTGGAAATTTTGATTCACTTGCACAACTCCAGGAAGTTGCACTCCAGCAATACCCGTTGACCCGCTACAATTGGATCATTTGATACCTTAGGATTTAGGCCTCTTCCAACCATTCTTCTCAAGGTTTTGCTTAGTTTAGGATCGTAAGAGGTCAGGGGATTGCCTTGACTCTGTGTACTTGGCATACACTGGTAATAAGAACTGTAGAAAATATAAATAAACAAAACGTAAAGAGGAAAAAATTGACCAAAGTCCAATAACAAAATTAGTCTAATCTAAAAGACTTATTCCCCGAGAACAGCGCAAAAATTTGATACGCCCAAATTACACCTCCCTAGAGAAGTATAAGCAGTCGTTGCCAAATAAAGAACCTAATTGAAGTTAGGATCGATCCCACTAGGAATATGGTTAGACATAGGGTAATTCACAGTTAATTGTACTTTTCATCAAGTTTATTTCCATAAAAATGAGGGATTTAAAACAAAGTAACATTTGATTGATTTGGAGTAACAAGTAACAAGCAATCAAGATGTAGAGTTTGGATTATCAATCTGAGATGAAAACTCAGGCATATGTGTTCCCCGGAAGCTCTTATCACGGTATTCCTAATAATAGGAACTCTTTCCTGATACCAATTTTTTGGGGGTGCGTAGCTGGTCTTGGAAGTGCGGAACTGGTAGTTGAGGGGTTCATATTTGTGGTAGTGTGGTAGGTGATAGTATGGTAGGTGAGGTATTAACTAGCCATATTTTATTATAATATTCTTTTTTCAAGGGTATTAATCTTGATATTTCTTTAATATTATTTGTGATATATTCTAGATATAACATATCTTGGGTTCTTTGGTACATGTGTAAATTATTTTCTATTAATTGTTCTAATAGTTTTATTTCATCCATAGCTTCTATCCAATATTGTAAATATTCGTAATTCATTTTAATCGGAATTTATTTCTAAATCGTACCATTCTATTTTTTCATTATCTAAGTATAGATCTTGTAAATCTATTTCATACCATTCTTGATTTAATATATCTTCATAGTTATTAAATATTTTTTCCCATATAGTTCTTCTTAATTCAATTAT